>ONZH01028506.1:127500-255339 GCA_900303285.1 Rhinella marina
CAAAAACAGCGCCACACCTGTCCACAGGTTGTGGGTGGTATTGCAGCTAAGTCCTACTCCAATGGAGCTGACCTGCCATACCAGACACAATCCATGGTGTGGAAGAACTCTTGGAGACCCCTTTAAGTTGCTGACTGCTTTAATCATTGTGGACGAGGGGATGTAATAGGGATCATGTGGTACTAGGTGTGGGTAGGCTGTAAAAAATAGAACATGTCCTATTATTGTCCGCAATACGGACAAGGATAGGACTGTTCTATTAGGGGCCAGCTGTTCTGTTCCGCAAAATACTGAATGCACACGGACGTCATCCGTATTTTTTGTGGATCCGTTTTGCAGAGCGTAAAATACATACGGTCGTTTGGATGAGCTCCCCTTACACAGCCCAATGAGGCAAACGTGATCTCCTCTGCAGCATGGGGAGGAGCGATCTCTATGCCATGACTTGTCCCCATGCGGTATAATGGTTTGCAGGCGGCAGATCATTATTAGACATCACGATCTGCTGCCTGCAAACAATAATTTTTAACGTGTCAAAAAATTTGGATTGGCCAAAGATCGAGGGTTTGCACATTCAGCGGCAGTATTACACTGCCAGATGATCGTTAACAAGAGTTAATGTGAACGCTCGTTAGTGATTAGTGATCATTTCTATGGGGGGCCGGCTTGGTGGTGGGCGGACCAGAGTCCTCCAACCACTACCTTGCAGGGCTCCGTTCTCAATATACCGCTGGGACCCGCACCTATAAGACCTATAAGTATTCTAGCAATATGCCCTCATTTTCCATGATGAGACAACCCCTTTAAAGACATTGTACAACTTTTCCTACAAAGTAAAGGCAAACAGTGCAAAAAATAAAGCATTCTCCTGTAAATGTAGTACTATGTTAAAAGCTATGTACACCTTCGGAGACAATTTTTCAAAAAATGATTTCATGTTAATCATTTTTGGCTAAAAATCTTTTTTTTTTTTCAATCGGCCTTTATTAAAAATATTGAGCCATTGTATCACAAAGGGTTAACTGTTTTTCTAGCTATGTGACTGGTACTTTCACTTTGTGCAGTCATCTAATAAACCTTATCTCTACTTAGAGGTCATAAACACTTATTTAAGCCACTTTCATATCAGTAAGATAAGAACTGAGCTAGAATGAGCGATTATAATGTCAAAGAGCAGAGATAAGGAGCCCCTCAGCTCCTGGTCTGACTGAAAAGACAAAAAATCCAAAGGGTGCTACTAGAGCATTTCAGCTCTGTACAAAAAAAAAAAAAATTCCGTATTTTTAATAAAGACTAGTGTTGAGCGAGCATGCTCGGCCGAACTCGCTGTTCCGCTGAGCATGCCTACGCTCGGGTCTGCTCGGTGTTCGGCCGAACACCGCGTGTGCTCGAGTGCGATGCTCGAGTATGCTAATGCGTAAGAATTTGTATGCTAATGCTACGCATTGTACGCTAATGCGTGCAAATTTGGATGCTAATGCTACGCATTGTACGCTAATGTGTACGAATTTGTATGCTAAATTAGCATACAAATTCGTACGCATTAGCGTACAATGCGTAACATTAGCATTCGCATTGTGCACTAATGGTAACGAATTCGGTTAATTAGCGTAGAGTGAAAGAGGAGAATTTGCGATTCTGACCTTTTCCTATGAACCCGACACCCTCCCCTCATCCGAGCAGGGGGTGCCTGGTCTTTTCCCATTGACTTACATTGTCCTCGGGTGCTCTGTACAGCACTCGAGCATCACCAAGTGTTCTACCAGAGCACCCGAGCACACGAGCACTTTGGTGCTCGATCAACACTAATAAAGACCAATTTAAAAAATTATTTTTAGCTCAAAATGAGTACAATGCAATAATAATAATAAAAAAAATGCCCCCAAAGATATACATAGCCTTTAAAATATATCAAAGAGCACAAAACATTAACCATTTATCTAATAGTAGTGTCCCAGTAGGACAGTACGTATACATTGCCAAAAAGTAGGAGACTAGACACACTGTAGAATGGAATTGCCCTTTAATAAGTTTAAGAAAAGCAAACCGAGATGAACAAAAAAATTATCGCAAAAAAAAAAAATCACAATTAGATGATGTATTTCACATGTACAAACAATGATGGCGCTCGGATGAAGCTGTGAATTTAAGCAGCGCTGTCCTGTTAATGAATATATTGTCATGGGCCACTCGAATATTAAAATAATATTTCACAGTTCTAGCATATGAAATTACCCCAGAGCAAAACAGGTATGATTATGGTAATGCGGGTGATTATTATAATGAATTTCCCCTGTTGAGCGCAGTCAGGTTTTTCAGCGATGTTGCAGATTGTCTTTTATTCAATTCAGTTTGTAGATTTGCATTCCCCAGTTGCTTTGTCGTGCGCGATGACTTCAGAATGGCTGGTTCTCGGCTCTGTTACAACTCTTTCATTTTATTCCATTTCCTGATTACAATCTTAAAGTAGAGGTTCACCTTGGACTCACGCTGAAGAACGTATTAGGGAATTGCATAACTAATGACGCCCTTAGCTCGCTTTCGGAGGGTTGTGATAATGGCTGTTTTTTAGCATCTGATCCGAACTTATAGCATCGCAGATCCCTACAGTGCTGTGAGTTTGGGTCAGATAAACCTGTGGTTGGGCTGTGACACATCCCAGTAATGCGTAGGTATAATGCATCCAGTGCTTGGACCTGTAAATGCAGTCTAAAGCAGTGTGGGACTGGGGCTCCTTGGGCCCTCCAGTGGGTATGCTCCAAAGGGTCAGGGGCAGATTGGCCAAAGACCTGATGGGGAAACTTCCCAGTTGGCCAATGCCCAGGGGGCCAGCCAGTGGAAGTTTTTGGGGATCTATTTTGTGATGGACTGTGCTAGACCTTCTAATTTCCTTCTCTGTGGAGTAGCAGATGCTTCCTTGGTTGTAGAAGTCTCAAAGATGAGGGTGCTCTGAGCTTGGGTCTAGTTCTAAGAAGCTTGCACATGTAGGTCTTCACTGTTCAGGCAAGACTAGACTGGCTACTGAGTAACTAATCAGGGTGTGGACTCCAGTCCATCTCCTGGCAACCTAAGACAGTCTGCCAAGAACTTAACCATTACCATTATTGCCCATACAGAGCTCTTAAGTTTAGAGACATAGCAAATCACAACATTCAACATAGCTATTGAACATTATAACAATTAACCTTTTGCAGTAACTGTTACTGGGGTACTGCACCTTCCCTAGGGAAAAATGGTGGTTGATAAGGTCTATTTTTCCTCCTTCCTTCTTCTTCCATACCTGCTCACTGTCTCAAGATGCTCTACAGCAGACGCTTCGGAGGGGATCAGACGAAACATAAGAAAAGCATTTGCTTTGAAAGGAACCCTTGTTTGGAAATACCATCCACCTTCTGAGTATTTTCTACATTAGACAAAACCTGCTATAAACAAAAGACAGACGCTTGTGCAATTAGTTCCCAATCCAGCGGCATCCGTGGCGGAAAATGCATGCTAAGGGAATTCTCCACGACCAAGACTGGAAAGACTTCCATTATGAATTCCTTTCCTATACCGCGCATGTAACCCTTAAATCACCCAGGGGTGCAGGGGGTTCCTGCCGTGCTATCGGTTCCTATAGCCTACAGCCTCTGGGAGTGGAAGGGTTAAGTGCTCAATGTCATGCGAGGAGGAATAACGCACAGCTTATTACCACAACATTCGTAAATGGGGCTGCATTTGGGTTTGATTATGATGAATTGACCGCTGTAGTCTACGTACATCCAGTACGTCTCACTTATGTTGCCTTGTGGCCCCCTAAATCGTCTGCCTTGTAATTAGGCCTCCGCAAATTTATTATACAAATCCTCGGTGGCTCTAGAAGAACGCTGGATCAGGAAGATCTACTGTGCTGGACGAATCCTGTCACTGAGGGAAGAACATTATGTCAGACTTCTTCATATAGCATTGTGCCGGACCAAGAAATAAATGATAGATAGATAATAGATGATGATTAGATGATAGATAGATAGATAGATAGATAGATAGATAGATAGATAATGATTAGATGATAGATAGATAGATAGATAGATAGATAGATAGATAGATAGATGGATAGATAGATAGATAGATAGATAGATAGATAGATAGATAGATAGATAGATAGATAATGATTAGATGATAGATAGATAGATAATGATTAGAAGATAGATAGTCAGATAGATAGATAGATAATGGATAGATAGATAATGATTAGATAGATAGATAGAAAGATAGACAGATAATGGATAGATAGATCGACAGAAAGCAAGATAGATAGATAATAGATGATGATTAGATCATAGACAGATAATCTGAGATAGATAGATAGATAGATAGATAGATAGATAGATAGATAGATAGATAGATACACAATTGCAAAAAACGGACAGCACCTCCTACAGGTGAGAGTCAGGTGCTGCTGCCATTTTTTGTTTAGATAGATAGATAGAATCATAATAGATTATGATGATTAGATGATAGATAATGGATAGATAGATAGATAGATTATGATTTGATGATAGATATGAGATAGAAGATAGATAGATAGATAGATAGATAGATAGATAGATAGATAGATAGGAGATAGATAGATAGATAGGAGATAGATAGATAGATAGATAGACAGAGAGGCAGATCTAATATAGATAATTATTCTCACGGTAATGTGTTCCTGACTCTACAGATTACAAGTCCAAAAACATTCTGTTTGCTGCTGAAGAACATGAATTACTACAAGGACTCTTTGCATGTAGGATATGGATCCTGGGCCATGTCCAGCAGCTTATACAGTACAGAGATTATATGTGTTTATGATTATATAGTCCATGTATATGAGCGGACACCGTTAGGATAATCTGGATTTCATATTCTCTATATAACAGAATTTTCTCTGTTAGCTATTTCATTAATATACGGAGCCTGCTATTACCAGGACATAATGGGGCTGTAGTTTTGCAGTAGCTGGAGAGCCGCAGGTTGGAGACCACAGCTCTTGATTGCCATGTCATTCTTGATTTCTCCCAAGAAAACTCTACAGACTGATAAATGTGTCAATGAGCAGAGTCCATTTCCAGTGTAAGTAACCTGAGAAGTGGGAAGTTGGAAATAAAGCAGATGGAAATGTACGGCATAGGCTATTTTCACACCTGCGGCACAGGGCTCCGGCAGGCTGTTCCGGTGGGTGAACAGTCCGCCGGATCTGTGCTGCCGCAGGTGTCCCATCACTGTAATGTGTGCGGGCCGCGGATCCGGCCGCAGCACAGCAACCCCTGCCGAGAGGCGCCGGAACGAAAATACAACATTGTGTCCTCTTCATGCTTTGTCCAGTATTTCCAGGGATCCATTGCCATCATAACTCGGGTCTTTATCCCTCAATTTTAGATAGGACCATCTGAACTGAACCCTTCTATGTAATGATCCAATACCATCTACTTCTCTGGAAGCTGCATCCTTGATTACAGGTTGATTACTGCTTTATAAGTGGAATCTGGTGGGATCAGGCCAATGACTATCATCTAGTTGTTGGAAGAACTGTTGATATTCAGATTTTCAGAGGTCTTTTTGCTTTTTCTTGCCCCTATGGTCTAAGTTTTGAACAAAAGTTTTCCACCAGCTCCATCCACAAAGCAAGACCCAAACGTATAACAAAGGATGCAGCGACCATGGAGGCAGTTGGAAATGGCACCCAAGCTCTGGTGCCTGAAGGGTCCCAACGGCTCATGGTAGATGTGAAGCGTGTTACAAATTTTGCATCAGTACCCAGGAGCTTTGATTTACACCTATGCTTATACAGGTGGGTACAGATCCAGTTGCCCATATCCTTTTCTGAAGCTTCCACCTTTCCAACAACCCTACATAAAGGAAGATGGAGCTCATCTAAGGGTCATGCAAGTCATGGACCTCTTCTAACCTACAATGAAATGGACTCCAAAAATTTCCTGTCTGCTTCCATCAATGGAGTCCTATGACTCGTAATGGGGGACCTCAAGTCCTAAAAGCCATGCAAGTCATAGAGCTTTTCTAACCTGCAGTGGAATAGACTCAATAAATTGCCTGGATTCCTCCATCAATGGAGCCCTAGTTCTTATGAAGGGGAAGCTCAGGTGCCAAGAGCTATGTAAGTTATGGAGCAGATCTTACCTATAGTGGAATGGATGCCATAAATTTCCTGGCTCCCTCCATCAATGGAGCCCTAGTGCTCTTTAATGGGAAACTGAAGCTCCAAGAGCCATGCTAATTATTAACCTACTATGAAATTGACTCCAAAAATCAATGGAGCCCTAATTGACTCCAAAAATCAATGGAGCCCTAAGGCTCGTGAAGGGGGACCTCAAGTCCTAAAAGACATGCAAGTCACCAGAGAGGCCAGCACTTTTTCCTATAGTGTGCAAGCACGACCACCGCTGATGCAGGGTGGTCTGTAACCATGGAAACGAGCAGTGTATAATGTGATGGAATCCAGCCAGAAAAGGAAGCAATATGGACAATAACAATACATCAGTAAATTGCCTGGCTCCCTCCATCAATGGAGCCCTAGGTCTAATGAAGGGGAAGCTTGGGTGCCAAGAGCTATGCAAGTTATGGAACTGTTCTTACCTATAGTGGAATGGACTCCATAAACTTCCTGGCTTCCTCCATCAATGGAGCCCTAATGGTATTGAAGGAGTGAACTCAAGTGCTAAGAACCATGCAAGTCTTGGAGCTTTTCTGACCTGTAATGGAATAGACTTCGTAAGTTGTCTGTCTCCCTCCATCAGTGGAGCCCTAGAGCGCGTGAAGGAGGAACTCAAGTGCCAAAAGCAATGCAAGTCAAGGATAGAATGGACTCCTTTAGTTGCACATCTCCCTCCTACAATGGAGCCCTAGTGACCACCTACGCTGCCAAACCCTGAACCAACCCATGTCCTGGGATGGGAGAATATCTTACCATGTCCCTTCCAAATGATGGAATTTCTGCAGAGATGGCAACCATCCTTTACTTAGAAACCACAATGACCTTGCCGCCTCAGGTATATTATTTTACTTCTGATTCTCCTAAATGACGTTCACTCCTTTCCATAATTTGGAACGCATTAAGCTTTTTATTTAATTACACCACTTTTCAAATGACGTGCCCTCACAAGCTAAGGCACACATGTCCTTCCCCCCTTCCCAATCACTACTTTGTCCTTCTTATAACATTCTAACGAGCTTTCCAATCTTAAACAACCATCCATCTTACCTGGGAGCATGTTGACTTTAAGGAAATCAATTAAAAAACCAAAGTAGTGTATAAACAGTAAATCCGAACTGCTAAATCCATCTGAATTCATGTCGCAGAACGTATTCACCTCTTGCCCCCCCTTGTACTAGAATTCCCAGGAATGTCAAACGCAGCCAGCTGTTTGTGGAAGGGAAGAAAAAAAATCACCACAGGATCTCATTTCCACCAGAGAAACCTAGAAGTGTTTTCCGATGTAATCTCGGGTTATGCCAGGCATTTTAAGAAATATTCATAGACATTCTTGTGAATTTTTTATGTCGTTTATTTTATGTGCAGCTGAAGCTTCGGCTGATTATGTTAGTCCCAAACAAAGACATATATTATTAAGCAAGAGAGACCTGGGAGAAGGCGCTCAGAAAGAAATCTTAGGGCAATTTCCTGGCCCCATATTTTAAATGTTATTAAGGCAATCAAAGCTTAGCGGGGGGATACAAAGAAAAAATAACAGAACCATGAGCGATGGCAACAATTTTAGGGAAAAATTACAATATTTTACAATGTTTATCTTGGAGAATCTAATATTTGGAAACTAGGTTACCACTTCTTTGTCAGCATTTGAGATTCAGGGTGCAAATATTTAAAGGGATTGTGTCACTTCAGCAAATGGCGTTTATTATGTAGAGAAAGTTACTACAAGGCACTTACTAATGTATTGTGATTGTCCATATTGCCTCCTTTGCTGGTTGGATTAATTTTTCCATCACATTATACACTGCTCGTTTCCATGGTTACAGACCACCCTGCAATCTAGCAGCAGTGGTCGTGCTTGCACAATATAGAAAAAAGTAGCAGCCTATGTGCTCTCCCATGGTCCCGGCCACCAGAGAGGCTGATGCTTTTTCCTATATTGTGCTAGCACAACCACCGCTGATGGATTGCAGGGTGGTCGTAACCATGGAAACGAGCAGTGTATAATGTGATGGAAAAATTAATCCATCCAGCAAAGGAGGCAATATGGGCAATCACACTACATTAGTAAGTGCTTTGTATTAACTTTCTCTACATGATAAATGCTATTTGCTGAAGTGAGACAACCCCTTTAAGCAAACAACATATGCAGGGCCTTGCGATTCCTTGGTCCCATCAGAGGGAATGATTCTATACTAAGCATGTGCACATCCACTTTTAATACTTTAATAACCCACCTAGTTTAGGCCTTAAAGGGGTTCACCAGTATTTCTTTTATCTTAATTTCCACCCCAGCCTGTGATACCTTTGGAAAAATCCATACTCACCTGCTGTGTTCCAGCTCCTTGGCTCTCTTCGCTGGTCTTCCAGTTCTTGTCTTCAAACTTGGACGAGGTCCTGTGTGCTGCTGCAGCCAATGACTGGCCTCAGCGGGGACATGTCCCCAAGTGGCATGCCACTGCTTGGTCATGCACTGCTTGGGGATACATTGCCGCTGAGGCCAGCCCCAACCAGTAAGTTTAAAGACAGGGATCAGAAGACCAGTAAAGATAGCCAGGGAGCTGGAATGGAGCAGTGAGGAGAAGGTAAGTATGTTTTTATTCCACAGGTATCACAGACTGGGGTGGAAATTAAAAAAAAAAAAACCCTCTTAAGCCATGGGAATTTTTTTCTTTTTTATTCATGCTTTCCAACAACAATTACTTCTCCTATTCTATGGAGGATTGTTTTTTGCAGGTCAAGTTGGGATCTGCAAGTCTGCAGGACCTTTGGGCTCTGACCCCGACCAGCACTCTATTTTTCTGATGCCCTACTGGAACAGTCCAATCTTATTCCTCTAACATGACCAAATCATTTTATCGGCAGTTGCCAGACCCCCCCCCCCCCTCCCGATTAGCTGTTTGAGAAGGCTACGACACTGCGGGCGCGCTACCTTCTCTTAGCTTTCCCTAGGTCATGTGACGTAACATTCATCAGATATATGGCCTAAGGGCAGCTCAGACCCACTGAAGTGAATGGGGCTGAGCTGCAATACTAAGCACAGCCACTATACAATGTACGACGCTGTGCTTGGTGAGCAGAGAGGAGGCTGATCGGCGGGGGTTCGTGGTATCACACCGCTACTGAGGATAGGTCATCAGTAAAAAACACTTTTTGCAATTTGCATGTGGCTGCTCCGTGGGCCCCAAGAACTAATTTTACTGTTGGGCCCTAGGAAACCCAGTCCGACACTGGAAGTTGCAGATGGTATGTGGCACCTGTTGGGGACTAAGGGTCCTTTTACCACATAAGAAGACCCCATTAGTTTGACATAGTAGATGGGGTGTCCTATGTTTGTTTCGCTTCAGGACCAGAGGTCATGTGTTCCATCTGTGCAGGTCCTGAGAGATACAGGGCATGACGTTGTTGTAGACAGACTGGTGGTTCTCCATTGGTGCAAAAAGAAAAAAGGAAAAAAACAGAAAAACCATAAAAAGACAAAAAACCTTATGCGTAAAATTCTGAACCTTATTTGGGAACAAGTGTCACCTCTGTTTGTATCAGGCCTGCAAGCCGAGCAACGAGCAAAGTCACAAGGTAAATAAACGTATAAAACTCCACTAAACGTAAACTTTTAGACCCATTGGTTTCATTTTTGCCAGTAAAAAATATCTGCTTGGCTATGCACAAAGACCCTCTGTGTGTCATCATAACCGAAGCCCTGGAATATGTTATACGGTGGAAAATGAATGCAGCTTTGTGATATACATCAGCATAGTCTATGTGTTGTATCATGTGGTGCATTTCAGATAATACCGTATTGTAATGTTGTAAGAACCCCTGATTTCACTTAGTTCAGTACAGTTTTTAGAAATGTGGAGCAGGATGTGGGAAGGTTTCAGCACAGTAAGATTCTTGAGTTCAGGAGGTGCCGGTTAGTGTGACCCCTAAAAATATACAAGGCCTTAAATGAACTTCCGAATGTGGTGGACCTCACAAGAGCAGAAGAATGCAAAATGTTGCTTCCAACCCCGTTTCTGGAAAGCTGAGCACAGGCACAGTGGATGAATTCAAACAGATTTAGTACTAAAAAGTGAAAATTGAATAGAATATATAAACGATGAAGATAGCCTGTCATTAACTATGTAATCCAACATCCAAAAAGTTGTATAGGATAAAAAAAACCTGGCAGCTTTCCTCCAGAGAAAGCTCCATACTGATCTATGGGTTGTGTTAGATTTGCAGCTTAGTTCTGTTGAGGTGCAATACCAGGCAGAACGTGTGGAGAGGTGTGGGGCCCTTTTTTGAAAAAATAAAAAACAGCTTCCTGTGGAGAAAGGCTTCTTTAGAGTGAAAGCATTGAAACCATGGAATATCAGAACTAGAGCGGGTGCAGAGGAACCCAGCCTAGGAAATAAAGCAATTGGTGATTTTTAGCACCAAGACAGGTGGACTAATTTGGGTTTGTATAGTCTGGAAAAAGTGGCCTACAATGTACAAATATATGGACAATGCATGTCCAGAAGAAAGAAGATTTCACAATCATCATAGATAAAGATTCTTTACTATAAAAGCAGTGAGACTATAGAATTTTCTGCCCGAGGAGTATGTGATGGTTTATTCACTGAAGAAGGGTCTGGATGCCTTTCTTGAATGTAAAAATGTTAAAAGCAATAGATTTTACTAGTAGGTAGTAGATTTTTGGAGATCGGACATTGATCAGGGGATTTATTCTGATTGCCAGACTTGGAGTCATAAAGGAATTTTTCTCCCTTAAAGAGGGGTAATTGGCATCTGCCTTCCCAGAATTTTTTGCCTTCCTCTGGATCAACAATGTAGGATTATAGATCTGTGGTTAGGACAAACAACTGACCAATTCAAGAGGGCCTTAGATGATTCCTTGACACAAAAAAATGCATATGTATAAATGTGACTTGTATGGATCCAGTCTTATCTCTACATGGAGCTGAGAAGAAACTTAACCCTTTTAGAGTAATGTAGCTCATGCCTTATGGATGCCTTCCTCAGGATTGCTCTCAGGCTCATGTAGGTGACTCTCCATCTGTTGGCAGCTCCAGATACTAGTGGTACCAGGGATGACAAATTATTTTTGAAATTTGGCACAGAAATTTAGCACCAGTCATATAAAGACCCTCCAAAAATGTATGTCAAATCAAGAAATGCTATAAAAAAGCAAAAACAAAAGAAGCTTTGCCCACCTTTCCAATCTCCCCATTCTAGTGATGTGATAGGACAGGTGAGCACCGCAGGGCTGGAGCGGCAGGGCATTGGACCGGAGAGTAAGGCTATTTTCTTTCACCCTCCTTTTCTTACTTTGTCTCAGATATGCTATACATTGTCTCCGATGAATAGAATCACATTTTCCTGCCTTGGTCTGACAGGCACAGTCCGACTAGCTTTAAAGGGTTCTCCACTTTAGACAATGTATTTGTTAGAAGGGACCTTTGACATCAAGTAGATTAACAAGTGTCCCACTGCTAGGACCCTATTTGTTGTCTGTGGGGATAAGAGTTCAATTCCGCTACAGCACCACCACAGGAGAAATGAGGAACTGCATAGTGCCCATTCAAGTCAATGGGATGTAATGTGGGACAGAATGGGTCCCCCAGAGAGGGTGAGAGATTAGAGATGAGCGAATCTATTCACCACTTCGTAGATTCGATATGAATCTTTGTTCTTTTCTACACCAAAGTGAATCCGAATTTTTTCAGATTCACTTCGGAAGAGTCATCCTAAATCTTTGTACGCTAACGCTACGGACGCATAATATAATTTGTACGCTAATTCTACGCATCTAATAATTTGTACGCTAATGCGTAGGTATTCACTTAAGTAGGGTACTTTTACTGTATGTTCGTTATTTGTGCGGGCCTAGACAATAACACGCTAAAGCTTCGTACGCACTTTGTACACTCATGCGTACGTTTTCACAGGAACATTCACAGAACACAAATATTTTTTTACGCAACTTGAACCGAATCGAATCCGAGGCGAATCTTTTTAAAAATTCGGTGAATATTCGCCAAAGCGAATCTTGGAAGATTCGCTCATCTCTATGCAAAATGTTCTTTTTAATCACTGACCACTCTAGAAAATATATCAGGATCCTGAACAGAGACCCCTTGTAGTAGCTCAGAGTTCGCTAAGAGGGTTTATGAATATGGAGTTTCAAAATCAGACAACCACTTTAGTTGTCACAAAGTATAGGCCAGTGATTTTAAAAAATTGGAACACTTTGTAGCAAAATTTTTTTGTAAACATGGATCATTTTGTAACAAAAATATTTGTAAACATGGATCATTTTGTGAAGAAAAACTTTTGATATATCCTCTAATTTTGGTTATTCCTTTCTTTTTTGTAAACCACCCATTGACAAGATAAAAGACAGAACATTTGTTTCAGCACTTTACAGAAAGAAGACGATACATTATTTTAATAAAGACAAGCAGTCTGGATTGCGGCACTCCCCCACTCTCCCTTCTCCAGCTGCACTAGGCCTACCCCATCGTGCTAGATACTTGTGGTTTGCCCAACTTCCTGCTTTTCACTCACATTTTGTTTAGTGTTTACACGCTGATGTCTTCTTGGCTATAACATCTGTGTGTTGACTTCAAAGAATTGCATTTAGTTTATTTTCTAGTAAAATGAAGGACACTCAAGATTCTTTCCTTCAGAAATAACATCCCAGAAGCTTGTTCATGGAAAGACTGAACTTCTGTCTTACCAAAAAGTTTCCTCTCGACTTTGTGGGTCTTCGAAGTCTCTGTGTGGTGGTGGTGGTGGGGGGGAAGTTTTTGTTTTCAATTATCAAATGGGAAATAAATGTCATTTCATTTGACTGGAAATCACGTTCTTGGTTTATACATCGAGGGAAACACATGGGTTATGTAAGTCAGAGTGTTGTGCAGGACACGGGTGAGGTGTTGGCTGGTAGACAAGCCCGGAGGCTGAGTTTTGTCCTTTCCTTTAGAAAAGAAAAACAGCGGAACCCTGAATTAATTATTTTCGTCTCAACGTCTTTATTGTTCTAAATTCTTAATGAATTCTATCTTAAACTTGATCATTTTGTAACCTTTTCTTCCTTAAACATTATCTCTAGGCAATGCCTTACAGAGTCACAAGCATAACAAATAAGTATGAGGCCCCATAACAAAAGTCAATGGTGCTCCACCACCATCAACAGAAAATTAGTTCAAGACTTGGTCTTCACTGTGTCCCGTTTGTCTTACTTTGCATTCCATGGTCTTCCTGAACTTATTATTAAATTTTCCACTTCCTCTATTTGCTCTACACTTCCATCATCCAGAATACCTCCAGATTCAGTGAGGACTACTTAGTGCTGGACCCTAAGGTAACCAATATGACTGCTACCTTCATGACTACTCCAATGTAAAGGGTATCTACGTTAGACTGCTTGAGAAAAACCATTGAACCAGGGATTTCTGATTGACAGGACTCTCTTCCTCTAGATATACAATCTAAAGGCAGCCATATACTTAGGCTGAACGTTCGGCTGAGAGCTGTTCCACCATAAATCCATGCATGTTTTGCTCAGTGAACAGGCATGTTTTTTGACCGATTGTATAAGCCACTGCCAGATAGCTCTGGCACCATGAGGGTCTCTCATGTTGGAAAACCAACTTCCCTGACCCCTTTTTCCTCCAAGATATGACATTGGGGGGGGGGAGTGATGAAATCCCCATACAAATTAGATGGCCACACGGGCCCACTGAAATTGGTGGACTCAACCAACTTTAATACATATGGCCACCTAAGGATAGTGGAATTTTATACACGTCCCTCCTTTCAACCTTACAAATTATGACAATTCCCAAGCAGCATGACATGACGTGTCCATTAACATGGAGGTGTTGCTTCCAAATTTACTTTTTATTAAGTTTTATCCAAAAAAGCTGGTACCACGGCCATGTATTGTGAGGGTGCTGTGTCTGGTTCTAAGGACACTCAGGCTGGACAGCAGGATTGCCACGAAACGGGAAGCATTGAGGGAGATTACAACATTGTTAAACAGGACATAAAGGGATTTTCCAGGATTTTAATATTGATGGTCAATCCTCTGGATAGGGCCATCAATATCTGATTGGCGTGGGTCAGACATCCCGCACCTCTACAATCAGAAGTTGGCACCGAAACTACACAGCTCTGTTTTCTGTGTAGTGGATGGAGCTTTAAGAATTTGTTTTGCGATGGAAGTTGCAAGACGCTCTCAATCCAGGAAGGTTGGGGGAGGAGGGTGCCTTTGAGGTTCATTTCATATACGAAGTACACTCCTTCATGGAAATGGTGTTCCTCCTCTTTCAGCAGGATAATGGCCTGACCGCAATGCAAAAATTATTCAATGTGTTGATTTGGCTTCCAAACTGAACAGATTTTAATCTGATCAAATGTCCGAAAGATGAGCTGGAAAATGAATTTGATCCAAGTAGATGCCAACCTCACAATTTTCAGGATCTGCTGCTGCTCTTGGTTCCAGATATCACAGCACACCTCCAGAGGTCTTCTGGAGCCTATACCTTGATGCATCAGAGCTGTGTTGGTAGTGTGAGGGGAGGCTATAGAACAGGGGCGCACAACCTTTTTTGGTCTGAGGGCTGCATTGTCACATCGCTCTATTTCAAGGGGCCGCAAATAAATAAAAAAATGTTGATCGGCGCTCATCGGCCTATTACACAGGCCAATGTAAAGTGACTGGGGAGGAATGATCGCTATCACAGTCATTCCTCCTTTATTTAGTTATATTGATTATCAATATCACATCCCTGATTACACAGAGAGATGTGCGGCACAATTATACCGGCCAGTTATCATGAATGAGCGTTCCTATGAACACTTGTTCCCAGTAATTGACCTGAATATCTCACAGTTTAATAGGGGCTTAGAGATTTACCAAGTAAAAATGAATTTTTAACAAGTTCTTGCAGCATAGCCCATGAAACCGAAGAGTTATACTTACCTGCTCCCTGTGCTTTTTACTTGGCAGTGCATGGCCATGGTCACATGCACCTCTCCAGCCAATCACTGGCTTCAGCGGGTAATGTGGCCACACATGAAGCCAGTCATTGACTGGAGCGGTGTAAGTGACCATAGCAATGCACTGACAGGTGTAAAAGTGCAGGAACCAGAAGATGAAGGCAGAGGGGGCCAGGGCGGCATGAAGCAGGTAAGTATGAATCTTCTGTTTCAGGGGCCATGCTGCAGGAACTTGTTAAAAGTCATTTTTGCAGGAAAAGTGGTGACATCTCCTTCCTGCCTTCTATTCATAAATCAGCGCTTTCCTTCACTGCAGAGGATGGCGCTCACTGGTTATTACCATCTCCTGCCAGTTACAGGCGCCATGTAATAGCCAGTATTTAAGAAAAGATGATTGACCTCATCACGAGTCTCAACGTTGGTGAATCTAAAACATAGCCAGTAAGCATTTTCCCTTACTAGTGGGGAAAGCGCTTATTGGTTAACACTTTAATTACCAGGCCTGAAGGCTCTTTTTTTGTGATTTAGCGCAGGTGGTGGTTGTTGGGACTACCAAAATAATTTTTGCAACAATTTTTCACTTGACACATAGGGTCTTATAATTTATTTTTTAGTTTTATTTGAGGGAAAATGTACAAAACATTTTTAAAAAGTAATTTTTTCAAACTATAGCTCTTTATTCTTTAAATATGCAAACAGACACCACTACAAATTAGTTCCCTATTTTGTGTTGATCGTTATGTTATATAATATGTATAGTTTCACGTGAATGCGGTGATAATGGCTACGTTTTTTTAATCTTTTCTTTATATTTTATTCATATTTTATTGTATTTTTTTTTATTGGTTTATTACTTATTATTTAAATATTTTTTGCCACATAATATGTCCCCTAAGAGGTCATAAAAAGACTGTTGGAGGATGAACAATCTACTATTTTGAACTTTTTATTTTTATTTGTATTTTATTATTTTTATTTGTTATATTTTCTGAACACTTTAATTTTTTAAACACTTTTATTTTGCAATTTTTTATTTTATTTTTTTCATTTGTATTTTTTTAATAATCTTCTTTTTTCCCACAAACTTTATTTCTTTTTTATTTTATTTGTGTTTTACTATTATTTTTTTTTTACTATTTTTTTAACTTATTTTTTTAATATATTTTTTTTCCACATAATTTGTCCCCAAGAGGTCACTGAAAGACCTTTGGGGACACAGACTTTTTTTTTCACTATTTCCACTGTAACTGGGGCATCCAAAGGAGCCCCAGTTACAGGGGAAACCAGCCTGCTTTTGGGGCACTGTACACAGGCAGAGCTGATCTGGGTCTCCTCACCCAGCAGCTCTGCGCTCCTCTGCCCCCAGGTCCACCCTGCACAGTGCTCTGCTCACATATCTGAGGAGAAGGCAGGAGCGCTGATACACTGCTTCTGCCTTCTCCTTGTCTCCCCTGCGCTCCGGGACCCGTCCTGCTCCTGCTACAGCGCAGGAGCTGCAATCCCCTATCGTGCAGCGCTGCGGGCAGAAACACAGCTGCTCGCACGATCAGCTGTGTTTCTGTCCAGGAGGACGGGGGCCGCAATCTCTGGCTCTGGGGGCTGCATGCGGCCCGCGGCCCGCGGGTTGTGCACCCCTGCTATAGAACATTAGGCCTGTTGTTTTAATATTATGGCAGTTCAATCCTCATGCCTCTACATCACATCGAAGAAAGGACCAGTACATGTTCACACCCTCATTCCATTCCTTGAAGGAGAGCAGATCTCTATAGGCCGGACCCTCTCTCCCTTGCCGGGCAACATTTGGAAGAGTTGTGGAGCAAGGGACGAGACCATCATCCTCCATGGCCTTCAGGCCTAATAAAGTTGCTAGAACTATTTCAATTATGCATGCACCATTAGCAGGGGTGCACCACCAATGAGGCCAGGTGAGGTGATCGCCTAAGGCAGCACCACGTAGGGGCAAGAAGGGGGCAGTGGAAGGGCCATGGGCAATGAGTGCTTTCATTGTGGCAAAGGGGTAGGTTAAAAATTGGCATGGGGAGGGGGCGGCACTGTTTCAGTTTTTGTTTAAAGGGGTTGTCCCACAAAAAATATTCTATAGTTTTTAAACCAGCACCCGGGTCTGAATACTTTTGTAATTGCATGTAATTAAAAATTTTGTATAGCTACCGAGTTATTCAGTAAAATGTATATGTATAGCGCCACTTAATTTCTTATTTCTTTGACCTGCTCACTGAGAAGGTCGCACATCAGAGGCGTAGCTAGAGGTTCAGCACGGGGGGGCGAAACATACTTGAGTGGGCCCCCCATTTAGTGGCTTCCCAAACGCACATTTCCAACTTCACAGGCACATACTACTAGTTGTGGTATAACACTGTATTAGAAAGATGACTATATAAACTGCTAGATCATCTATGCTGTTAAGTACAATACAATAGACTTTCTACATACCCTACTCTAAATACTCTACCACATAATGCAGTAAAATACAGGAGTAATAGGAGTAAAAAACAAGGGGACTCCTATGTTAAAGGAAATCTGTCCCCAGCTTTTACATCACTAAACTAACAGTCCCCTACCCCAATAGACCTCAGATCAGCAGAATGTGCCCCCTTTAGACCTCAGATAAGCTTAATGTGCCCCCATCAGACCTCAGATCAGCGTATTGTGCCTCCATCAGACCTCAGATCAGCGTATTGTGCCCCATCAGACCTCAGATCAGCGTATTGTGCCCCCATCAGACCTCAGATCAGCAAAATGTGCCCCCATCAGACCTCAGATCAGCAGAATGTGCCCCCATCAGACCTCAGATCAGCAGAATGTGCCCCCATCAGACCTCAGATCAGCAGAATGTGCCCCATCAGACCTCAGATCAGCAGAATGTGCCCCCATCAAACCTCAGATCAGCAGAATGTGCCCCCTCAGACCTCACATCAGCAGAATGTGCCCCCATCAGACCTCAGATCAGCGTATTGTGCCCCATCAGACCTCAGATCAGCGTATTGTACCCCCATCAGACCTCAGATCAGCAGAATGTGCCCCCATTAGTCCTCACATCAGCCTACTGTGCCCCCATCAGACCTCAGATCAGCGTATTGTGCCCCATCAGACCTCAGATCAGCGTACTGTGCCCCATCAGACCTCAGATCAGCGTATTGTGCCCCATCAGACCTCAGATCAGCGTATTGTGCCCCATCAGACCTCAGATCAGCGTATTGTGCCCCCATCAGACCTCAGATCAGCAGAATGTGCCCCCATTAGTTCTCACATCAGCCTACTGTGCCCCCATCAGACCTCACATCAGCAGAATGTGCCCCCATCAGACCTCAGATCAGCGTATTGTGCCCCCATCAGACCTCAGATCAGCGTACTGTGCCCCATCAGACCTCAGATCAGCGTATTGTGCCCCCATCAGACCTCAGATTAACATATTGTGCCCCATCAGACCTCAGATCAGTGCATTGTGCTCCCATCAGACCTCAGATCAGCGTATTGTGCCCCATCAGACCTCACATCAGCCTACTGTGCCCCCATCAGACCTCAGATCAGCCCACCCAGCCACATAAGATTAAAATAAAAAATCTTTCTTACCTGTCTGGCGCTGCGGCTGCCCTCCGGTCCGGCGCTCCACTGTCTCCCTGGCCGGCGCGCACTATGACCTGACGCTGCGTCATAGTGCGTCAGGTCATAGTGCGCGCCGGCCATAGAGACAGTGGAGCGCCGGACCGGAGGGCAGCCACAGCGCCGGACAGGTAAGAAAGATTTTTTATTTTAATCTTATGTGGCTGGGTGGGCTGATCTGAGGTCTGATGGGGGTCCCTAAATACAAGTGAGCGCTTCCATAATGGAAGCGCTCACTTGTATTCGCCTGTATTCATCCTTGCTGGGCCCCCCCTGAGTCACTGGGCCCGGAGCCGTCGCCCCCCCTGCCCCCACCGGTAGCTACGCCTCTGTCGCACATGCTCAGTTTCGTCTTTCAATTACCCCCTGAGCTGTGATAGGGAGAGCTGAGACACGCCCCCTTAGCTGCAGTGGAAAAGACACTCCCCTTAAGCTGTCAGCTTGATATAAATCTAGCAGAGCAATGAATGTGGAGATCTCTGGATCCATGTGAGGTACAGGGCTGGTTCTAGCTTTGTTAGATAGAGATTGTCATGTACTATATATGATGGCTGATTTTCATTTTTTATATTATTCATGGGACAACCCTTTTAAGGTAGCAGAAAGGCTAGGTGCACCCCTGACCATTAGGACCACACATGCTGCTGTTCAGGTGGATTCCTGTACATAAGCAGCAAACTTTAAATTCATACATAATACATTAAATGAGCAGTATAAAGCCAAAAGATTGCAAGTTTCTAGGTCGACTATAAATGAAAACTGGCTGCACTCAGCAGACCCGTGTATCATTATAGCCGCCTGAATTTCTGTGCAATGACTTTCTTGTAATTCCTCTCATCTTCCTCTCTCTTCATCTTCGCATCAGCTGACCTTCTGCTCCGTGAGCTCCATGCACTGAGGAACTACAAGCATTACAAGTTGTACTGAGAACAGTGCGGGCTGTGTTTGTCCATTTACCGGAATGAGAAAATGTGGCTCCATGGAAACAACTTAATCCTCATTTAAGTAAGATGAATTGGCCGAGAGAAAAGGGATTAGAGGATACATGGCCAAGAGAGGTAACCGAACAAGCACAAACCTACTGTATAAGTTAGCTGGGTTTTTTTTTTTATTTTGTTTTAATGCATTAAAATCGATATTTAGTCATCTGTTCAGTTTTCTTATTTTTCTCATTGGTGACTTATCACACTAAAATATGTCTAGAAGTCAAAGAAACAAAATCCTACAATATAGCGGATTAAAATTAACCTTTACTTTTCATCTTAATTTATCTTTATATAGGTCAGAGCTCTATTCCCGGATACAGCGCCCGGTACTCCGAGACTTTTTAACTGATGACCTATCCTCTTGATAGGTCATCAGTATCTGATCAGACACCCGGGGCCGTCACTGATCAGCTGTTTGTGAAGGCATCGGCGCTCCTCTAAGAGCATCTAACCAAGCACAGCGCCATAGATTGTATAGTGGTTGTGCTTGGTATTGCAGCTCAGCCTAATTCACTTGAATGGGGCTGAGCTGCACCCAGGCCTTGTGACCGATGAATGTGATCTCATATGGTCTAGGGAAAAGCTGTCAGAAGGCTGCTTTTCAAATCAGCTGATCGGTGGGGTTCCTGGGTGTCGGACCCCCACTGATCGGAACTGAGCACCTATCTAGATCCTCAGAAAATCCCTTTAAAGGGAGTCTGCCACCTACAAAGTTAGCTTCAAAGTAAGCATACCGCCATGCAGAGCAGGTGTTCAGAAACATAATCTTAGCTTTCTTGTGAAAATGTGATCCCCTAATCCTGAGAAAAGCTTCTTTTTATTAGTATGAAAAGGTAGGTGGAGGTGCCTCTATTCAGTGTACCTGGCGTCCTCTGTATCATCAATATGG
Organism: Rhinella marina; assembly: GCA_900303285.1. Classification (NCBI taxonomy): domain Eukaryota; kingdom Metazoa; phylum Chordata; class Amphibia; order Anura; family Bufonidae; genus Rhinella; species Rhinella marina. Next base: position 148,178 of record ONZH01028506.1, read on the forward strand.
GCTCTGGAATCTCACGGACAGTCACTAAAACAAGTGGGGATGGTAATGGCTTCCTTCGTTCACCACTAGGGGAAGCTTTGGGGCTTGCTGCATACTGGTTTATTATTGAGTTCAATGTTTAATGGTAATGATTGCTGATCCTTTAACTTTCAAGATGATTCAGATCTCTGTATCAGAAAGCTGGAGCTTCAGTGATAATGCTATAGTGAGCAATTCATCACCACTGAAATGTGGACCTATTTGGGGAAAAATAATCAACCCAGGAGCTTCATCCCACCCAATGCCAATTTCTTAACCTAACCCCTTCCCTTCAGCCCATGGCCCTTCTGCTTCCGCTCCCTTGCCCCTACCTGGTGCTGCCTGAGGCGATTGCCTCACCTGACCTCATAGGTGGTGCACATCTGGTAACAAGGGAATAGGGTATGTTCAGTTCCCTATAGACCAGGGATGGTCAACCTGTGGCACTCCAGCTGTTGTAAAACTACAACTCCACCATGCCCTGCTGTAGGCTGATAGCTGTAGGCAGCCTGGGCATGCTGGGAGTTGTAGTTTTGCAACAGTTGGAGGGCCACAGGTTGGCCATCCCTGCTATAGACCATATAAATTTAGTAATTCAATTCAAGCTCAATACCAATGTGCTGCATCTAAAGCCCAAAGATTAACATCATTAGACAAGTAAGTTACTGTACATTTGGAATAAATAACCACTGGCATAAGGGCTCATTCACACAACCGTATTTTTTTCCGTGTCCATTCCATTTTTCATTTGCCGTCTGTAGCAAAACCATTCACATCAAAGGCTCCGCAAAAAAAACTTTTCTGTATGTCTGCATGGCCGTTCCACAAAAAAGATGTCTTATTTTGCAGAAAAGGACAGACATTGTTACAATGGATCTGCAAAAAAAACAAAACAGAAACAATACGGATGTCACGCAGACGTCATCCCTATTTTTTTGCAGATCACTGTTTTGCGGACTGCATGAGACCTATTGAGTAACAAAATACAGCAAAATGCAAGCCTGGTGGGGATTAGAAGAAAATGATAACCTTTCTAGGGAACCCTCTATTTGTTTGCACGTTACAGACTGTAACTATATAGTTCTGCGCTTGCAAAACATGTTTGAAGCCAGCCTTCAATTCAAATGACTTGGATTTAATTAGATTAATAACATATTTCACGTGTATAGTTGTTGGCAGTGGAAAAAAAGGGCAATGATACAAGTCCATGCAAAGGTGCAGTAAGCGGAACGCCCTTGTATTTTAGCTTCATTTATTTTGTCTTTAAGACATGGCACCGGAAAACGCTGATGTAGCGGATTTTGCTGCCATTTGTGAACGGGTTACAATGTAGAAAGAAGACATTTATTTACTTTATTTATGGTAAAAATAGACTCAGTTGCTCACTTTGCATGGCACATTTCCCTCGCTCATGCCTGTACACACTCATTAGATAATCCGGATCCCCAGGCTCATAATAAAAATCACCGGCGTGCTTCCAGAATTTTCAGTTTAAGTTTGCTTGGGTTTTTCATTGGATCATTGTATTGTAGTTATGAAAGGAGTGTCGTCATGGAAACATTATGTTGCTTGTGCTATTAAATAGTAGACTATAAAATATGTACTGTATTGTATAACAAAGCACTGGTAACATTGTATTACCCTATATACAATGGAGGCTTCCATATTGTTCGCATGTAAAATGTAATAAATACATTTTTTTTTAGTTCTGATGTAACTAAATTGTTCTTGCAGGACCCAGTGTTGGACTGGGGTTCCTTCGGCTCACCAGGGAAGCTATGAGGGCTGCTCTATATAACATATAATAAAGGGACCTCAGTGACAAGTGGTTGGCTTCAAAGTCAGTTCCAATTGGGGTTGTCCTCTGCTAGACCTTTGGATCCTGTATTGAGATGAACGAATCATCCAAAATTCGCTTCGCCGAAAATTTGTCGAGTTTTTCAAAAGATTCGTACCTCATACGAATCTATTCAGCCGAAGCTGCGTACAAATCATACGTTATTATGTGGTGTTTTTGCGAACATTTGCACACTAATAACGAACGTACAGTTGTTAAAGGTACTCAACTTATGTGAACACGTACGCATAAGCGTACAAATTGCGTACGAAAATGACGGGCTTTGCTGGAGAGGAATAGTGGAGCAGGAGGAACGCTCTGAGTCTGACCCCTGGCTACATATGGATACTGTATCAGCAGATGACAGCAGATCATCCGGCTGAGACTGAGATGAGCGTGCCATCCACTCCACTACCTCATCCACTTTCTCCTCCACTACAATTTTGCACCTTGGTCGGTTAGCCCGGTGGAACACTGGCCAAGTATTACGAATTACAGAAGTAGAAGCTCTGGCTACAGGTCCTTTGGCAGTGCTGCCCTGTGCCACCTTCTCCTTTTTTTTGGAGCTCGAGGTCTGGCTGGAACTGGACCCCTTTTGCTTTTCCATGCCAGACATTTTCACTTGACTGTGACCCTGCAGCTGGTCTTTGTCTCTCTCCCTGTCTTTCTCCCTGTCTCTCTCCCTATCTCTCTCCCTGTCTCTCTCCCTGCCTGATTAATTTCTAGCCCTGCACTGGCCCTGCACTGGCCCTGCAGTATCCCTGATATATGTAATATGGATTCCCAAAACAATTACACCCCAATTTTAACAAAAGAGTTCTCTGTCTCTCAGAACTTCACAGACAGTGCTTCTGCTCGTCTCAGCAGACGTGATGCGTCACTGGCTTACCGAGCCTGTGAGCCAATCGGAGCAAGTCCTTCCCACTAGACCAGGTGACCGCTTTCTTCCCAGGCTTTTTACCACACGAATAACGAACTAACAGTAAAAGTTCGCTGATTAACTGAATTCGTACACATCAGCTTATAAAGTAACTTATACGTAGCATTAGCGTACAATTTATAGGACAAGTACATAGCGAATGCATACAAAACTTTAAGAACATTTTCGAATCTAACGGAGCGAATCTCAAACAATCCGGATTCACTTCGGAGTGGAATATTTTTAAGATTCTATACAAATCTACGAAGCAGCGAATAGATTCGCTCATCTCTAATCCTGTATTGTATCAAGGATTGGGCTCATTGGAGGCTCTTCTGTTACCCAATGGGCTAGTCCAAACCTTGGCTAGACACCTGTCCACATATTACTGTTATCCAAAGGTGTAGTCTGAAGATTCATGGCTACATCAAGGCACCTCTCCCCGTCATCATCTACTGTATACAGTGCTGCTGTCCTCTTATGTGGTAGAAGGGCTTTTGACTCTTTGAATGGCACCATATCTAGAACTTGGTTCTCCTTGCAGAAATCCAATTAGACCTCCGATAGCAGTGAATGAAGAGCACTTGCACTTGCGCGGCTGCTCTCCTTTGCTTATGGGGCCCCATTCTGAATATAGGAGCAGGTTCCAAAGGGGATACCCTCACATATCTGACATTGGTGGTATATCCTAACGATAGGCAATCAATGTATGAAATGGGTGTAACCATTTAACCCTAGTCCAGCTCGGGCAGTGAGAAAAGTAGCTAACTGGAGGGGGGATGGCTGCTTTAGATGGTGATATCTCCTCAATGGTAGCAGCTAGAAACATGCAACTGGTATTGTTTGGAAGCTGACAGTCCAGGCTTCATCCCGATTTCTAACAGTGATTTCTCCTCTGTTGCCTGGACTGTAGCTGTCATTCTGGTATTGTCTAAAAGCTTGGAATGCCTGCTTTCAAACAAGACCATTCAAGAGGTAGCAGCATCTAAAGCAGCCCTCCCCACTCCAGTTAGCTACATTTCCCACTGCTGGAGCTGGACTCTGGCAAAAGAGTTAAAGGGTTAAACCATGGGCAATGCAGCGGCACAGTGGTGCCTTACAAAGCTGGGGTCCGAGGTTGAAATCTGACCAAGGACAACATCTGCATGGAGTTTTTATGTTCTACCCATGACTGCATGGGTTTCTTCCCACACTCCAAAGATGTATTGATAAGGAATTTAGATTGTCAGCTCCACTGAGGAACTGCAAGTCATGATAATGTCTGTAAAGTGAACATCAATAGAAGAATACGCAGCACTTACCAGGGTCTTCTTATGTCTTCAGGCTTTATTCAGTAAAAACTTACATTGAATTGGGGTCTGGGGTGGACGCTGATCAGTGCACTCAGGAGCCAGCGGCGACGGCCGTTTCGCGCTCTCGCGCTTCCTCTGGCCGCTCCAAGGCGAAACGGCCGTCGCCGCTGGCTCCTGAGTGCACTGATTGGCGTCCACCCCAGACCCCAATTCAATGTAAGTTTTTACTGAATAAAGCCTTAAGACATAAGAAGACCCTGGTGAGTGCCGCGTATTCTTCTATTGATGTTCGCTTTATACAAGTTCCTTTACTTTACTACAAACGCTGAGCACCACAGAGTATTTGTAACAGTCTCTACGCTCAAAGACCTAAAAGATATTACCTTATAAAGCTGTGTAGTGCCATCCCCCAACAGACCTTCTTTTCTTATTTGCTGCATAATGTCTGTAAGTGCTGCAGAATATGTTGTATCTATAGATCTATAGTGAGTTAACTCAAAATCAATCACAACATGATTAGGGTTCAGAGACATTGTTGCAAAGTTTTAGCTCCTCATCAGTAAATTCTTATACCCAACATAATCTTTCGAGGAATAGACCCCATACTCATCAGACAGTTGGCCGGCCTAACTGGAACTGACCGTTTTGACCAACGATGATGTAATGTCTATGGTGGCCTTGCCTGTTATTGACTATTAGGGTGAGCTGAGAGAAAGAGAGGGAAGGCGTTTCTCAATGACCAGGTTTAGCCCCCCATGAGCTAATATGGCTGGTGAGCTAATGGTAGCTGCCAGGTGGCTACTTCACCCCAGTTTGGACCCTAATGCTTAGTCAAGTTTTCATCAACTGGAAATACACTGTAATTTACCATTCAACATCAATAGAAGTTCTTCAAAATGCTAATGCATCAATCCCTTTCAATTCAGGAGATAAAAATGTAGGATCTTAAACAAAACTTTTCCGTCAGCGACCATAACAAATAGATAAATATAATACAGAGGAAAATATGTTCACCATGTTTGACAGCAAATCAGAAAATGAGACGATAAGGGATTTACCCACTGGCAAATTCATCAGGGAATTTTCATCAAAGCTTGAATTTCTCAGTTCACTGAAAATGTCCAGGAAATTGGATGCAGTTTCTTTTAGCTAATTTGCAATCTTCGACAGACACAATCTGTTGAAAAAAAATACAGCAAATGTAAGTCTTTCTGTCAGGTAATTTCCAGGTGACAGGGGATCCATGCCGCTGACACAGAAAGCAAATCTGGAGTTCTGCTGTTAATTAGGAAGCAGGGGAGAAGGAACGTGCGGACTCGGTGAGCTCAGACAAGCGTGGATTTTGTTCAGCCTTGCAAATTCATGACAATTCAAGGGTTTTCACGGCCAAAGATGCATCGTAAGTAGTAGTTTTTATGCTGGCAGATGGTCTGTGGTGACATTATAATACGTGGTTTATTCCAAAACATTGGAAACTTTTTGTGAATGTTACCAACCAGAGCAACGGTATAAGTACCTTTAAAGGGGTATTCCCATCTCATAAATGTAGTTTGTATAGTTAGATATAGCCATACCAGTATTATTACTAATATAATGTATTTATATAAAATGTACCGTTTAGAAGATTTCCCTATTTGTATATCCACTGTCCCACACACATCAGTCAGGCTGTTGCCCCTGGTTACGACCACCACGGCCATGTAGTAGTGGAGGCCGGTTTGCTTTTGTTCAAACCCGCTCTGAAGTAACAGCTGCATTGTGAGCGCACATGTTATGACCACGTGGAGACACATCTTAGGGTTGTAGCATTTTTGTCTGCGCTTCCAAAACACAGAGAAATGGGATCCAGTTCTAAGATCAATTCATCTCTATAGAGCAGGATCAGTTTATAAAGTCTGCATTTTGGACGGATCCTGACCATTACGTTTTGGACTGGTAGTGTCCAAACACAGATGTGAAAGTACCCTAAGATGTGTCTCCACATGCTCATGCAATGTGCGTTCACAATACAGCAGTTACCTCAGAGCGGGTGTGAAAAAGAACCAAAAAGGGTTGATGGGCGGGTGCTATCAGATGCCATATTGAACAAGGTGTTACGCTTCATGGGGGACAGATTTGGCCCTTCATCTGGCTCTGATGGACCTAGAAACAGACCAAAAAATGCCAAATAAAAGAAAAAATACTATGTAGCAGAGTTTTCTGGTTTGGGCATTTCACGTGATCTGCTATGTTACTCTATTTCAGGGATGGTCAACCTGCAGCTCTCCAGCTGTTGTAAAACTACAACTCCCACCATGCCCTGCTGTAGGCTGATAGCTGTAAGCAGTCTGGGCATGCTGGGAGTTGTAGTTTTGAGACGGCTGGAGAGCCTCAGGTTGGCCATCCCTGCTCTATTTGGTCTTTCTGGCCACCTGTAATTTTAGGGACATCATTTTTACCCTTTTCCGTTTTTATTTTTTTATATATATTTTTCTACCTATTTTAGGTGCTACTATCTGTACAGGATGGGATAAAAGGCCCCTCATTCCCTGAAATGCATTGCTGAAAAATAGATATTATCTTGTCTAATACATACGGACTTCTCCTTGTATCTAAACGTCTATCCATTGACCTTCTCGGCTTGTTGATTCCTTGGAACTGAAGTCCTACGGAAAATGACCTCATCAGCTCTAACGACAGCACACCCCCTAGGCCCCATTATCCTTGATGTCTGATATTCCCCCTCCATAAGCAGCACAAGGTTAGCAATTAAGAAATGACAATTGGCTGGGTGTTCCCACCATCTTCCCTTTCTACTAGAGATGGGAAGGTACAAGGATGAGCAAATGACTCTTATTCTGGGATGTTGGACTCACACAACTACTTCTTTGCTGGCTGCCCCTGGGGGTCCCAATAGGTGGACCCCTCCTTTGGCATCTATATGCCTTTATCATGAGACAAGTCCATAATTAAAGGGCCTGTGCCACTAATATAAATGTATCCTACCCAAAAGATATCGCTGGTATATTACTTTCCTTAATTCCACCATTTATCAAAGCTGCCTTCTAAGGTTATTAGCCTTCCATTGCACCCCGTGGTAAATATGTTATGATTCAGTTGCCGTAGGTTACGTCTTGCATTGAAGCCTTGTAATATAGAACTTAGGAAGCGTCATTGGTAAGAACAAGGGGCTTGGTTAGTGTCACATGATCTGCTGATGTCAGGACACATCTCACTGACCTAAGGCAAGATGAGACAGCAGATACATGACAAAACAGGAAGAAGATTTCAAGCATGGGGGATAAGAGAAAACTGCAAATGAGGCAAATCTGAAAAACAAAATGGGAGCTAGAGTAATTCATGAAAATACATTTTAAAGTGAAAAGTAGTTTATGGCAAAAACCCTTAAGAATAAAAGAGGAGGATAAATATGTTAACCCCCATAGATTACCTTCCTGTCCAGAACCGCAATTAGTTTTGAATTCTTTATCCTGTGCTATGTTTTCTTCCAAGTGGTAATTATATTAGTTTTAGGTTTCTTTGTGGCTTTTATTTGTTGAGGTCACATGCCAAAAAACCTTCCTTTCATGCTATTGCCGGACAACAAGTATGTAAAGTCTTGTCAACTTGTTTGCAGCTGTGATTATCTCTCCTGCTGCCAATTGATCTATTAAAGTATTACCTTAGAATGTAAAAATCCCTGCCACTAAAAGGAGCCCTGTCTAAGCTCCGGCAAAAAGCTGCAGGTGTGCACTGAATATCTTATGAAACCTCACACTTTGGGACAAACTGTAGATTGATTGGAGAAACATGAAAAGGTCTTTATCTTTGACGTGACAATGCTTTCTTTCAGCTGTAACGGCACCATACATCTATCCCATATTTGACATTCTACGAAGACTAAATTAAGGTTCTCTTGACAAGCAAATGTGACCGTGGATTGTGATGGAAGACATTTTGATTTCAGCTACAACTTATCTTTGACTTTAACCCCTTCTTTAAAAACAGTCATGCTGGCATCACAGGTAAAATGTACTATAACTGGCTATTTACTGTATTTCAATGCAATGCATGGATGGTTTGGCCTGCCAACGTGGGAGCAACTCATACTTTAAAGAGGTTGTACCAACATGGGAGCAACTCTTACTTTAAAGAGGTTGGACTAACATAGGAGCAACTCTTACCTTAAAGAGGTTGGACCAACGTGGGTGCAACTCTTACTTTAAAGAGGTTGGACCTTCCACAATGTGGCTCCTGGACTGTCTTTACTGGACTTCCAGTCCCCACATGTAAATTTCCTGCATGGACAGGGTCACATGCGCTGCTCCAGCCAATGACTGGCTTCAGCAGTTATGTGTCTTCAAGTGGCAAGTCACTGCTGGGTCATGTGCTGTTTGGGGAACACATCATCGTTAAGGCCCGTCATTTGGGATATATCACCACTGAGGCCAGTTCATGCAGGGACCGGAAGTGGTTTAAAGTGCTTTAAAGGGTTGTCTAGGATTAGAAAAAAATCTGGAATTTCAAGTCAGCTTCATTTACTTCACTGCAACTGAGCTGCAATACCAGGCATATCATGAGCCATGGTCTGGTATGGTGCTGTTGTTGGAAGACAGTAGTGAAGTTTTTCTATTTCTGTGCAGCCCCCTTTGAAAAGCTCTCTGTTGTGGCTCATAGAAGAGGATCTTCCTGAAGGTTAACGTGTAGCTTCTGGGCCCCAATGCAAAAACATTACCATCAAACATTAACCCCCATCTACCGTGCTTCATTTATAACACTGGTCTCTTCATATGGGACCCTCAGGCTCCAAGGGTTGGGCGCAATCACGCATTCTATACATTCTATAGCGACTCCCTTGGGATCTTTGGCACATGTTTAAAGGTTGTCTTAAAATGGTTCTCCAGGATTTAAATATTAATGGCCTTAGGATAGGCCATTACTCATCTGATCTGTGGGGTTCATCCCAATCAGCTAGTCCCTTGTAGCTCCAGCCTCGGAAATAGGGTCTGGTTCTAAACAGTTCCATCCATTGTGTAATGGATGCAATTTAACAGTGTGAACTAAAACTAAACAATAAGTGGTCAAACAAAAACATAATTTTTAAAGAAGCAATCATCAAGCCGCCAAGTTCTCATTTTCAGTGCAAATATCTAGGAGCTTTCTTGGACTTCTTGTTCTTGCACGCAAGAATGAAATGACCACCACCAAAGCTTCCACATAGTGTGATCGTTGGCACCCACATTAGTATCTGTCCCCAATGGCCTCATAATTTGATCTTTCTATCTCAGATTCACACAACTAATTTCACTGAAAGTCAAGTTAAAGAGGTTGTCTCATCACAAACAATGGGGGCATATCCTAGCGATATGCCCCATTTTCTGTGATGAGACAACCCCTTTAATCTACCAATAGTGTGTGGGTAAATTCCACACAACCACAAGGAGGTATATCTAGAAGCTCCTGGGCCCCAGAGCAAAATCTAGGCCCCCACCTACACTACATCATTTACAATACTCATGTCTGCAGCAGAAATATCCAAGCATCACGGTCTGGGCTTGACTGCTATTTCTGCATCCCTACTGCTCTTGCCATGCCAGGAGGACATACAACCTCCATACAGGAGTTGCTCTGGTCAGACCTGACTCTACCCATCTTGTCCTTTCTTAATGTCTTTCACCATAATGTCTTGGACTTCCCATACCAAGCGGGAACATGTGCAAATGTGTCATCTAATCAAACTTTTTTTTTGCATTATTTATTGCATCTTTTTTTAGTATAATCTCTGAAATAATTGTGCACCAGTACAGAAAAACACTCTATAACTTCATCCACATGTGCGTGATTTTAGGCACTGAGACCAACAGCAATCTCGGAGTAAGATAATGATCTTCCTGCAGTGCGGTGATCTCTAAATCTGTGTAGGGTCCTGCATTTCACATGGAACATCTGCTGTAAAATGAGTCAGGTAATGTGAATAGAAATGTCAATCAGAGACGGTAATGATGTGGCATGATGCATTCTCCTGGAAGACTTTTTCATTTAATCCCAGACTCGACTAGGTGACTGAGCCAGATGAAACACTTTGGTGGGCAGGTTGATGGACTGTGAGAGTCTGTGATAAACCTGTGTGGTCCTGCATTGCTGGGAAGAAAGCATCATCCAGCTGTGAGTCCGGTTATTACCAAAATTATTCTGATTCTAACCTACCTAGGAGAAAAGCTTTAGAACTTGTTGAATGCTTTTCCGAGGCCAATTTGTGTCTGAAGTATATTATTCTTTAGATGTGCCTACAGTGTATATACCGTAATAAGGTTATTTCCTAAATTCATTCCACTGCAATCTAGATGTAGAGATCCGAAGTCACAAGGACTTTATCCTATAAGCATCCTTATGGGTGGTAGCCTACACCTTGCTAAGGAACAAAAATTACCTGCAGCCACCTACTGTAAGTTCAGAAGGAGATTTCAGGAGCCACCTAAATCACTGGCATTTCCAAAAAAAATTGCATGCAAATGATCCCAAACATCCATCTTAGCATCACTTTGCTAATAGTGATTTTTGCATATGCTCCCATTCTTCTGGAAGTCAATGAATCTGATGTCTATTGAGATTTGAGACCGGTTGTCTTAGATAATAATTCCCTTCCACAGGTCCTATTAGGGTACATAGAAATCATAGAATGGTGTCCCCTAATTGGAACCTCCACTGTGTTATCCAGAACATAGTGCTTCATAGTCTGGTGTTCTCAGGGGTGCACCTAGCCTTTCTGCTGCCTGAGGCAAAAACTGAAACGGTACCAGCGGTACCAACCCCCCAATGCCAATTTCTTAACCTAACCCCTTTGCCACAATGAAAGAGTTCATTGCCCATGGCCTTCCACTGCCCCCCTCTTGCCCCTACCGGATGCTGCCTGAGGCGATTGTCTCACCTGACCTCATTGGTGGTGCACCCCTGGGTGTTCTTGACCTGACCACATTTTTCATGGGTTAACCATCCATGTTGTATTTCATGGACCTTCAGTAGTGTATCCTGGGGGAAATGTATTGTTCAATGCATCTTATCACAGCAATTTTAGTTCTCTTCGTTTTATAGGGTTTGTCGTGATGAGTCAAGATTAATCTCCCCTTTGATACAACTCCTATTTTTGAGGTTAGAACTAAACTTTATGGGATGTGACTAGTGTTGAGCGAGCACCTATGTGCTCGTATGCTTGGGTGCTCTGGCCGAGCACCCGAGCATAATGTTAGTCAATGGGACTAAACCAGGCACCCCCCGCTCGGAAGACGGGAGGGTGTCTGGTTAATAGAAAAAGGTCAGAATCGCGACTTCTCCTCTTTTACCCCTTTCACTCGTAAAAGTATGCTAATTAACTGAATTTGTACGCATTAGCGCACAATGCGTACGCATTAGCATACAAATTCGTACACATTAGCGTACATTACAGTGCGAGGAAGAGACTCGAGCATTGCGCTCGAGTACACTCGGTGTACTCGGCCGAACCCGAGCGGACCCGAGCGTAGGCATGCTCGGCCAAACAGCGAGTTCGGCCGAGCATGCTTGCTCAACACTAGATGTGACTAATTTACTGATGTAGATAGCACGGCTGCTGTGAGGGGGAAGACAGAATGATACTAGAGATAGCTGGTCCTCCTTCAATACACAATTTAGATCCTCAAAATTGCCTTTTATCCTAATAATATACAATGTACCCCAAGATTATTAACTATAATGTTGCACCTTGTTAATTGATAAGGGTAATCTCTGAGCCTAGAAATCCAACATGCCTGATCCTTTCTTTTAAATGTAGTTACTTGGACAAACTCTAAAGTGTCTTGAGAGAGAGAAAGAGAGACTCAGGGACTACAACTATCATCATTGTTGCACAGATATTGGGAAAGTTACCTCTATGAGATGCTTCATTACTGTGCATTTTGCTGCTTTATGTACTACTGCTCCTATTATCAATTCGGTAAAGAAAGACTTTATTTATTGCAATCAATGAGCCTGGTCATTGACTCCACCATCTATCCGTCGTATTCTGTCTCTGCACTCCTGCCAAATGGTTCATCAGTAAGAGAACCTCAACTACCACTAGGCAGAAGCCCAAACACCAGGGTGTGCCCCAAGCAAAGAAAGGGTGTGCCCTCCAGTCACTGCATGGCCCTGGCCCAGAAATAAATGTAACAAAATCGTTTTTACTAAGTGCAACATAGAACTTTAAATACATTCAGTAGCAGCAGGCTTTAAGTGCAATCTTCTCTGTCACCAGTAATGATATGGAGGTAGGTAAGGAGGTGGGAGTTCAGCACTTAGGTGATGCTAACCTAATATTAGTCTGATAATGAGTGTCTTGGCTGTAATTACCTTGCAGCAGTGTCTTAAATGCTGGTGGTAGTAGTTCACTCTGCTGTCTAGTGACTCGAGACTATACATGAGGTAGGTTTGAGTAGTTCTAGAGAATATGTAACAGGACAGGAGCTCTGCATTGTGCTTCCTTTGCCTTCTGTCTCTGGACAAGAACTCCCCTGTTTTGGTCTGTTTCTTGTCAACCTTTGCCAACCATTTCTTGCTGGTAGCTACGGCCAGAAACAAAGAATAAAATACATAACAATGCAAACTATATACAAATTGTAGTACCCCCAGGTCTGGAGTACTACACACCCCCTTGGTGAAAGCCAGGTAGTAATTGGGCTGCGCTTGTGATCTCTCCTGGTAGTCTTGCATCAGATATCCAAAGCCACTGTTCACACTGCCCCCATACCTCCCATTGCTGTGGAGAGCAATACATGCATGCATAAATATAAATTTATTGCCTAGATTAACAATTGTAACTACCAGGGGGATATATAACTAGCCTCTGAGGGGGCCAAATTCTTGATGGTGCTGACGAGGAGTGCTACCTACCCTATTTTAACTGATAAAAGTCCCCAAGCTCTGGGGCTCTTGTGAGTCAGAATCCTCAGGTTCCATAGCAGGGTAAATTCTTGGGCCTGTGGCTCTAAGAAATGATCCTAGAAACACAAAACTCAGGCTCACTTTCACTCAGTATATTTGAGTCCTAAAGGGGGTATACTTAAAACATTGCAAAAACAGTGGATCCCCCACTTGTGGCTCTCACTGAAAGAGTCCTGTGAGCACAGGTGATGGGCACAAGAAGCTTGTGTAAATTAGAGTATTTCCTTGGGTGCTTCTCTTCACACTCCACCCCCTCAGAGGCAAGATGGACCAAGAACCCAAGAAAGGATGGGAGAAAGCACAACAGGTGCAACTTGGATGAAAGGGGGCCTGAAAAAGAAGATAAACAGAGGCCGTCCCATATATCTTACTCTTATGAAGCTCATTAGGCTGCTGGCTCTTCCAGCTTTACAGAAGAACCTCAGGCCTGGTCAGCCATATCCTCTGGAAGGAACTCCTTGGAGGGTCCTCTGGTCACCTCCTGTGTTGTAAATTGGAATTACATTGGAATTTACATATTGGGATCCATGATCTTACCCACCCGGAGAGGGTGAAGCTGCTGATCAGGCCCACTTAACTCCCCTCTCTTTGTAGGGAGCAGATCCAGCCCACTCCTACCAAGGGGGGAGGAACAGGGTGGGTAACCCCATTCCTTGCCAACCATTGTCAACCATCCCTTGCTGGTAGCTACGGCCAGAAGTAAACAATAAATACATAGCAATTCAAACTGTATACATATTGCAGTACCCTCAGGTCTGGGCTACTACATTATTAGACAAGGATATGGAGTAGAATTGCAAGGAAGATGGGTGGAAAAGAGTGTCAAGTCCTCCTCTCGAGGTGGGTAATGGTGGGGTGATGTTAACTAGAAAAGATGCCCTATTTTAATCTTTGTAATGGGTCCCCATCATTATATGAATGTCCTTGCAGCAAACCCACTTTTCATGGTGTATGTTCACGAGGCTATGACATGGCTAATAATTGGGGCAATAAAGTACAAATCCATGAATGCACTTTGGCCATAAGGATTTGCATGTACTACTTTGCAGGGCAGGAGCTTAAAGTGAGTTTCTGTCCTAGTTTCATCCCTGGGTGCTAGTCCGGGCTATGGTGTTTTCCTCACCGTGTAGAGCAGAGAAGATTCTGAAGCCGGAGCTGGCCATCAGAATGGATAGAATGTTCCTTTAAATACAGACTCCCAGCACATCATCTCTGTATGTTTTCTGTGCAGAGCGACTTCTATCCATATGTTCTTCCAAGCAGTTACAGTATTATAATCTCTAGATATAAATAAATACTAACTTCCTTCATGCCGTTATGTAAATTGATGTTACGTACAGTACAAAGTTCTTAGAGCAGATTAAACTCGCGCCTCTGCCTTGATGAAGAGATGCATCATTTAAACATGACTTCTGCAAATGGAATAGATCTGGAGGCCTATGTAGGATATCACTGCATAGGAAATGTTAATGCCGATTTACAGAAGTTCACAAGTTTTGTTATGTCAGTATAAGATCAAAGAAAAGCAAAGATCACTAATGAATATTGAAGGCAGAACTGTGCATGGAGCCATGGCCTCTGTCCTCCAGCAATTTCCATGGGTCCGTGTTCTAGGGGGAACTTGAGGACAGGAACCCTACGATCAATCCTTCTAGATTTATATTAAAGGGTTTTTGCTAAGTTTTGAAGTTATAGGGATAACTAATTGATTGGTGGGGGTCCGGTTCCCCCAATATGATGGAGCGGCAGGTTGAGCATGCCTGTCAAGTCATTTTCTATGGGACTGCTGGAGATACAGCTCTCGGCTATTTTCGGCAGTCCTATAGAGAATGAATGTACATCTAATGTTAAATGTATGTAACATGTAAGAAGGGTTGAACAATCGTAGTAATGATCATTCATCCCCCCCATACAGTATCCATTGACTAGTGTGAAGACACTTTGAATCAAAGCTGGTCAGATTTTTACATAGATTATGGCTAGAGATGAGTGAAGTTTTGTAAAATTCGATTCAGCTGCTTCGCCAATTTTTACAAAAAAAATCAAGTAGTTCGTCATGAAGAGCATTTCTTTGTAAGTAGTGGGCGGAATCAGGAAGAGCAGCGACTGCACCGTTCCCGTCATTGCACCCCCTTAATAGCTCATAGCTGATCGCGGCATCTGATAGGAATAATACGGTGTAACATTTAAAAAAAACCAAATAAATAAATAATACTTCCCTGATCCATTTGCTCACGACGGGCCGGCCGCCATCTTGCTTGAAGGTCTGGCATGAAATCTCGCGCGCATTTGTATTATGGCAAGAAAAAAGCAGCTAAGTAAAGAAAAACGAGTGGCCATCATTACTTTAAGAAATGAAGGTCAGTCAGTCCGAAAAATTGGGAAAACTTTGAAAGTGTCCCCAAGTGCAGTTGCAAAAACCATCAAGCGCTACAAAGAAACTGGCTGACATGAGGACCGCCCCAGGAAAGGAAGACCAAGAGTCACCTCTGCTGCGGAGGATAAGTTCAACCGAGTCACCAGCCTCAGAAATCGCAGGTTAACAGCAGCTCAGATTAGAGACCAGGTCAATGCCACACAGAGTTCTAGCAGCAGACACATCTCTACAACAACTGTTAAGAGGAGACTGTGTGCAGCAGGCCTTCATGGTAAAATAGCTGCTAGGAAACCACTGCTAAGGACAGGCAACAAGCAGAAGAGACTTGTTTGGGCTAAAGAACACAAGGAATGGACATTAGACCAGTGGAAATCTGTGCTTTGGTCTGATGAGTCCAAATTTGAGATCTTTGGTTCCAACCATCGTGTCTTTGTGCGACGCAAAAAAGGTGAACGGATGGACTCTACATGCCTGGTTCCCACCGTGAAGCATGGAGGAGGAGGTGTGATGGTGTGGGGGTGCTTTGCTGGTGACACTGTTGGGGATTTATTCAAAATTGAAGGCATACTGAACCAGCATGGCTACCACAGCATCTTGCAGCGGCATGCTATTCCATCCGGTTTGCGTTTAGTTGGGCCATCATTTATTTATCAACAGGACAATGACCCCAACACACCTCCAGGCTGTGTAAGGGCTATTTGACCAAGAAGGAGAGTGATGGGGTGCTACACCAGATGACCTGGCCTCCACAGTCACCAGACCTGAACCCAATCAAGATGGTTTGGGGTGAGCTGGACCGCAGAGTAAAGGCAAAAGGGCCAACAAGTGCTAAGCATCTCTGGGAACTCCTTCAAGACTGTTGGAATACCCTTTCAGGTGACTACCTCTTGAAGCTCATCAAGAGAATGCCAAGAGTGTGCAAAGCAGTAATCAAAGCAAAAGGTGGCTTTTTTGAAGAACCTAGAATATAAGACATATTTGCAGTTGTTTCACACTTTTTGTTAAGTATATAATTCCACATGTGTTAATTCATAGTTTTGATGCCTTCAGTGTGAATCTACAATTTTCATAGTCATGAAAATACAGAAAAAGTACTGCAATTATAGAATTGTATTATTATTTGTTTTTTTTTTATATTTTACTTTTTATCATTCCTATTCCTATTTTTGTACACTATTTCAGGTTGAATCGACACAATTAGGCTTTGTGGTGAATCGAATTTATCCTGAAACTCAGATCGAAGTCTACTTCATGGACTTCGATTCGCTCAACACTAATAATGGCCCCTCATTGGGCCGTCTAAGAAGACCCTTGGGGGTTGAAATAATCATTTCTTCTCCTCTGAAATGTTTCCTTGAGAAATGCACCTGCAATCAGTCTCCATGCCTAAGGGATTACATACGCTGCTACCAGGGTGGAGGACGGGATACCCCTCTTCAGCAATTCTTTGTACTTAGTGGTCTCATCCCCTCATATTTGCATTAACATTTGTGTCCACATTGACTCTTAGCAACTTCCTGCCCTTTGACCCCAAACATTCTTCTGACTATTAGAAACTTCCCTTGTTCATCAAACTCTCTTGAACTTAAATTGTTTAAAGGAGATAAGGAAAAGCAATGTCTGCACATGGAATTTATTTCACTGCTTCTCAGCCGGAGTCTTTACAATGAATCATATATTAGAGGGGTAAAAATGTATGCCTGCATCTGGAGGAGTAAGCAGAGACACAGTTAGGGCAGGGAATTTCTTAAGGAACCAGTAGGGTGTAAGGTCACCTAGGACAATATAAATTTTTTAATGGGGCTTCTTCATTGACACAAAGCTCCACCAGGGAGCTACTTTGATTAATATATTAGAAAATTGCTAAAATGGGCCCCTCTCTACTAATGATAGTCGAGCTCCCGCTGCAAGTTTTGGCAGGGGAGAACATAAACATCCACTGCTTACAATGGGGGCCTTGCTACGCTCAATATCCTCTAAAACTACTTGATCTTAGGATGCATGCAACTGAATTTCTATGATAATAGAATAAGAACGCATTTTCATAGCTCACTGCATACCCATAGATCAAGGGAGTTAATACTAACTGTAAAGAGGACCTCTCTCCTCCCCTGACATGTCTGTTTTAGTAAATACTTGCATTCCCCATGTAATAACAATTCTCCAGCATCTATTCTTATGACTCTAGGTAGTGCCATTCATGCATTATTCCTACTAGAAGTTTGTTAATGAATTGTCAGCATTCTACACAGAAGGTCCAGATGGGTGTTACCAGTTGGGGGCCTGGTGCTGGCTTGGACATAGTGTAGTGACGATGATAGGTTGCACCACTATGTTAAGAGGAGGAGGGCAGAGGATAGCCCATAAATGGAGGAGGACTGGGGCTTCGGATAGAGTGCATGTTTACCATGTGAGGTGCTAAGCTGGAGCGTTGTGGTCTTGTATATAAGATAGGTCGGGACCAGGAGAGTTGTGGTGATCAGAGGTTGGAATTGTGACAAGGGCCTTTATGAAGCTGAGTAGGAGGTCATCTACTGAATAGTGTGCAAGCCCTGAGTGTCATGAGATATTGAGCAAGTCCTGAGTGTCCTGAGATAGTGATCAAGTCCTGAGTGTCCTGAGATAGCAAGCAAGTCTGGAGTGTCCTGAGATAGTGAGCAAGTCCTGAGTGTCCTGAGATAGTGATCAAGTCCTGAGTGTCCTGAGATATTGAGCAAGTCCTGACCGTCATGAGATAATGAGCAGGTCGTCAGTATCCTGAGAAAGTGAACAAGTCCTGAGTGTCCTGAGATAACAAGCAAGTCTGGAGTGTCCTGAGAGAGTGAGAAAGTCCTGAGTGTCCTGAGATGGTGAGCAACTCCTGAGTGTCCAGAGATAGTGAGCAGTCCTGAGTGTCCTAAGATAGCAAACAAGTCCTGAGTGTCCTGAGATAGCGAACAAGTCCTGAGTGTCCTGAGATGGTGAGCAGGTCTGGAGTGTCCGGAGATAGTGAGCAAATCCTGAGTGTCCTGAGATAGTGAGCAAGTCCTGAGTATCCTGAGAAGTTGAGCAAGTTCTGAGTGTCCTGAAATAGTAAGCAAGTCCTGAGTGTCCTAATATAGTGAGCCATTCCTGAGTGTCCTAATATAGTGAGCCAGTCCTGAGTGTCCTAAGATAGTGAGCAATTCCTGAGTGTCCTAATATAGTGAGCAATTCCTGAGTGTCCTAATATAGTGAGCAATTCCTGAGTGTCCTAATATAGTGAGCCAGTCCTGAGTGTCCTAAGATAGCGAGCAATTCCTGAGTGTCCTGATATAACAAGCAAGTCTGGAGTATCCTGAGAGAGTGAGCAAGTCCTGAGTGTCCTGAGATGATGAGCAAATCCTGAGTGTCCAGAGATAGTGAGCAGTCCTGAGTGTCCTGAGATAGTGAGCAAGTTCTGAGTGTCCTAAGATAGTAAACAAGTCCTGAGTGTCCTGAGATAGCAAGCAAGTCCTGAGTGTCCTGAGATGGTGAGCAGGTCTGGATTGTCCGGAGATAGTGAGCAAATCCTGAGTGTTCTGAGATAGTGAGCAAGTCCTGAGTATCCTGAGAAGGTGAGCAAGTTCTGAGTGTCCTGAGATAGTGAGCCATTCCTGAGTGTACTAATATAGTGAGCCAGTCCTGAGTGTCCTAAGATAGTGAGCAATTCCTGAGTGTCCTAATATAGTGAGCCAGTCCTGAGTGTCCTAAGATAGTGAGCAATTCCTGAGTGTCCTGAGATAGTGAGCAAGTCCTGAGCATCCTGAAATAGTGAGCAAGTCCTGAGTATCCTGAGATAGTGAGCAAGTCCTGAGTGTCCTAATATAGTGAGCCATTCCTGAGTGTCCTAATATAGTGAGCAATTCCTGAGTGTCCTGAGATAGTGAGAAAGTCCTGAGTGTCCTGAGATAGTGAGCAAGTCCTGAGTGTTCTGATATAGTGAGCCATTCCTGACCATCCTGAGATAGTGAGCAAGTCCTGACCGTCTTGAGATAGTGAGCAAGTCCTCACTGTCCTGAGATAGTGAGCAAGTCCTCACTGTCCTGAGATAGTGAGCAAGTCCTCGTTACATATTAACTATATATTATTATACTTATATATTTGTGTTTTTATGTTAGCTGCTCTAGTACCGTTGTACTATATTCAAGCACAAAGAGTTAACTTCATAGGCATGAATATATCAGATTTCGGAGTTTTCTTAACATCCTGTCCTTATCTATTTAATTGCTTCCTTTTCCAGTTTCTTTTGAAATTTTCAGTTTATCTGAACAAAGCCTGATCACAGAATCTTGTTTGCTGACGTCACGTACAAATAAATAAGGCTTTTCTTATGCCTCCAGTAAAATTCTTTAGTTTACATTTAATGAATTGCATTTTTTTCTTTTCAATCTGGCAGTGACTTTTATCTTAAGGTGAAGGTTTAGTTTTTAATCTCTATAGATTCAAAATTCTGTACTTTACAAAGTGCTAATCTATTTCTTAATATCTCTCTATAGTAGTATGAGTTCAGTTTTTACAATACAGAATTGCAAATCTCTTGCACAGACAGCGTTAAAGGGTTTTTCTGGGACTTAAAGCAGTTATAGTAAAATAGTTGTCCCATGAAAAATAAATATTATTATTACTATTATTAAAAAATAATATGTTATTCAAATCAGCGCCTGGATCTGAATAATAATTTATAATAATAATAATAATAATAATAATAATAATAAAATTTTAATTTTATAGCGCCACCTGCTGTTTGTTCTTTTCCTTGTTTCTCTGTCCACTTGCTAAGCAGTCCATTTTGTCCAATATTTTCAATGAAATCTACATGATGTGATCATGTGAACTCTGTTTTACTAAACAAAATGCACCAAAATGTTGGTGCACAAGCCATGCACCACACTGATAGCTATGATGTCAATGTCTATGATCGGTAATAATGCTGACTGCAGACATTTAGGTGCCATGGTTAATAGTGACCATAGTGTCTGGGGTGGATTTTCCTGAGAGCACTGTACTCCCAGGGCTGAACATTGTCCCCACACTGATATTGGGGAAGCCGTTTGTTGGTGGTGATAGGCTGGAACTTGCTGGAGGCTACCAGGCCAATCACAAGTATATTTTTATAAATACCTGCAGGTGTCCCATAAGTGTTCCAAGAAAATATACTGAATTTCCCATACACTACTGTATTAAATCACAGAAGTGTATGGGAGAAGCAATCCAAATATTGCATGTTCAGGGCTCCCAGGGGGCTTTAAAAAAAGGTTAAAAAAAGGTTAAAAAGTTTTTAAAAAGTATAAAAAAATAAATGTTTACAAATCACCCTCCTTTCCTTATAATAAAAGTAAAAATAAACAATAAAAAAAATCATTGCAATTATCCTGTATGGTGAACACGGTAACGGACAAAAGAATGAAAATGGCTGATTCACCGTTTTATCGTCTCGTCTCTTCCCCAAAAAATTAAATAAAAACTGATTAAAAAGTCATATGGTAGTGCTGTAATCATACTGACCCAGAGAATGAAGGGCACAGGTCAGTTTTACAACATAGGGAACAACGTAAAAACAAAACCCATAAAACTATGGTGGAATTGAATTTTTTTACCAGTTTGCCAAAAGATCATATACAATATCAAACAGTGCTATCAGAAAGTCCAACTTCCAAAAAAAACAAACCCTCATACGAATATGTGAATGGAAAAATGAAACAATTATGGCTCCGGGAAAGATGGGAGTGAAAAGAGAAAAAGCAAAAACAAAAGGGGTTAATATACATCATTGTAAGTCTGTTCGAGTATGCATTGAGCTCATAAGCTCCCCCTAGTGGAAGCTGCAGGAAGTCAGAATTTAATCATTTAATCCTAAGCATGTGATTCGGAGCTCTGTATCATAAAAAAACACACCTTCGACTGCTATAAAGGTATATTAAGAAATTAGTTGGCACAGACTACAAGGTATGAAAATTACATGGTGTTAGAATGTGACAAACGTTAATGCTGGGGCTGATGATCCAAGGTCAAGGGTCTGATTGCTATTGATTTGAGCACCATAAGGGTTAGAAGGGTGTTAATCCCAGCAAAGTGCATTTATGAAGGTGTTGATCATTGTAAAACTTCATGAGTAATGGGGGGGAGTCACATTTTTCCACCAAGATGGCGATTATACTGTAATTCAGGTTCAGTTAGTAGAATATCGCATAGAACCACTGAGCAGTAATCCGAGGGTAAATGTACATTTTTCCCAACTTGGATAACTAGAGATCCTTATTTATGATGGAGAACCTCATGTTTAGCCGATGCCTCATTTAGAAAACTCTCATTGCGAGCCGGCTTTGGAAACCAAGACAGTGATTGATGGGCCTGAAGTCTGAATCCGGAGCCAACAATCAGCAGCCCCTGAAGTAAGTACTATAGACACGTCCGTATTTCAAGCTGAATCCTGTCATCTGTATTGTATGTAAATCATTCCTTGCCTGAGGCGTACATAAAGCTTGAGTGAACAAACGAGGGAAAGACTGGGAGTTACAAGAAGATTGAGGAGATCCATATTGCTTGAATTGCCCTCTGCTCGCTAGAGCATTGAAAAAAACTGTCACGGAAATACGTTCATAAGCAAATAAACAACGTTCACCATCTAGTACAAGTAGAACAGAAAAGTAATGAGCTACCATGTGTGGAATTTCTGCATAAGCAATTATCACCCTAGCTTCCATCCTCACTATCGGCAGGACTATTGACTAGGAACATTCCTACTTGTTGAGCCTTTTCTCGTCTACGTACAAGTGACTGGTCTGACCTTAAAGGGGTTATCGCATGTTCATACCAAAAGTCCTGAAATGATGCTTTAAAGTCATTTGCAGTATCTGTGTACAGTGACCCGGATGGAGGTGGAGAGGATGGGATGGGCCACGCGACTGTTATGGGGCACAGGGCAAGAGGGGGCCCGTCTTAGTTGAGATTATCTCCTCTTCTACTAGAGGTGAAACTTGGTCAGGACTCTACCCTCTAAAGGAACAACTTTTAGCAAATGAGGCAGTGGAAAAATGGCCCAATGGTCATTGAAAAGGGTTTAGGCAGAAACCCTTCTGTCCTATATGGGGGGTCTGGTGTGATCCATGCTATGGGGCCCTTACTTCTCTAAGTACGCCACTGGTGGCACTAATAGGAGTTATAGTGGTTCACAGTGGCTTTCCTCACTCTGGTGCTTACTGGGGCCATGCAGTGACTGGCGGGTGCACCTTTTCTTCCCTTGAAACTCACGCTGGGCCTTTTGGGGGGCTTCTACCTGATGGTGATTGGGGTGCCCTTAGTGTTAGATGTATGGCAGGGTGCAAAGCAGGAGGGCAGATGCAGGGGGCTGGCAGATGGTTGGAGGCAATAACCAGACAATAAATAAAGTATATCTTTAGTGAACTGACAGGAGTAGTAGTACATATATTACATATAGCAAGGCATATGACGGTGTAGTTCTTTTCCTAATAGCTGTGTAATCACAGCAATGATGGTGGTACTAATAATACTCTCTGTATCTCTCTAAGTATACTTTGCAGTCTTTCATTAACTGTTTTTACAATTCCCTCACTGAGGGGTTCAGCCCATCTCAAAGTGTGGTGGGTGCCAAAGCCACATATCCTCTCCACAGCAGTAAAGTCTTTTGCCATAAACAAGTGGTACCCTACTAACTTTACCCTGCACAACCTTTATGGTTCTTGACCTTGTAAGATGACTGTTCTGCTTCTCAGGTGTACTCTGGCAGCTTTTCAGTCTCTGTTTTCCTAAACGAGGCTTCATTTCGGACCTTGTTAGCAAGAGTTCACACATGCACGTCTTGTCTCTTACTCTTACAACTTGACACTCCCCAGGGGGCAGGACCAGCCCATCTCCTGGCAATCTAAAGATAACACTGTCAGTGCCAACTGTTTGTTGCCTATACATTGCTATTAGATATGCATAGTATATAACTAAATAAGAACTTCAACAAGAAATCACAATATTTAACTCAGTAGCATTAAATTAACCCTTTGCAGTGATCCATGGGGGCACTGCATGCAGCATTAAAAATATATATTTTACTTCTTTATTTTGCCGTCCTGTTTCCATCTTGGTGCTTCTGCTCCTAATCTTTGCTGCTGGGGATGAACTCTAAACAAAATCAGTCTCCTCCCCCCTCTGGCAGCTGACAATAAAGTCCCTTCTTACTTTTCCTGCAGAAGAAGTCTTCTCAGCTATACTGCCATGTTGCTGCAGAGGCTCTGATTCTTCCTGCCAAGCATGGCAGAAAGCTTTGGCTATTGGCTTCCCTGCAGTGAACAGAGTATCACAATGCAGAGTCCTGGCTGTGGGGAGAGTGACTGAGCATGCCTGTCCACCAGTATTCAGCTCAGAAGTTGGACGTGTACATTGTTACATTCCTTAAACAGCAGGTGGCAATATATTATGTAAGAAAAAGGATTGTTCTTCAATCGTATGTAAGTGTACTTCTTTTTTATATTCTGTACTATGAATATTATATTTAAGAAAATCTAGTTTCCAATACTCTACTCAAGCTTGGTATTGGATGTTCTCCAGGAGCCAACCATGCCATCAAGATCTCCCATGTTCTGACCTTGTTGACACTACATAACCCTCAAAGAGCTTTGGACACCCACCTAAAAGGCAGTTCTCCTCCTCTTCGTGTCTCATTATGCGGAGCATGGTGGCTTAGTGGTTAGCACTGTTGTGTTAACTTGCAACGCTAAGGTCCCGGGTTGGAACCTGACCAAAGGCCACATCTGCATAGCGTTTGTATATCCTCTCCATGTTTGTGTGGGATTTCTTTGGCATACTGATAGCTTAATTGGCTTCCTATGAAATTATCTTTAGCGACACTCTCTTTAAATAAGAGAGGACAGGGACTGAGAGCAATCTATGAGAAGTTGTGAAGTGCTACGGAATATGTTGGCTGTCTATAAACAACAGGAAATGAATGAAGAGCAGATCTTCCATGACCTACACTAGGGCCTCATCTCGCTCAGCACCATCTGCATTTTTGCATCGTCTTCTTATCTTTGCTTTGACTTTTTTTCCTTACAACGTACATAAGGATGAGATTATACATCGGACCGCTGGCTTGGTAATTCATCCTCGGCAACGTCATCTGCGCTCCTTATTTACACACAGGTATGGTCCGTTAATGTGGGAACAATTTTCATTGCCCAATCATGCAACCCTCACCTTAAAAAAAAACTAAAACCTTGTGTTATTCCCTATGATGACGTCTTCTCAAATTATTCTAAATCCTTGGATTTTCCAATTTGTCCATATACACACAGGAGTAATCTTTACAATTGGTTAATTTCTATGACATAGTAGCAATAATCATATATGTCCTATGAATTTAGCTCCACTGTAAGCATGTGAGCATCAGCTTATGTACTGTATGTGGCTATGTTACTCCTCCAGGAAGAAATCCCATATGTAACAGTAAGGACTTATTCCCGGGAGTTCAGAAAACCTTTTGCTGAAAAAAAGCATCATGGACAGAGCAAATCTCTGTACTCACAGCCTATAACATAGGCCCTGATTTATCAAGGCTGGAGTGTGTTACGCTGCCCTCAATGAGGCCTGTGCTGCAGAAAGAGGCATGTCATTTATGATGAGGGGCAGGTCCTGTGTGCAATAGCTATTTTCTATGGCATAACAATCCCTCTACTGTGACATTACTATCTGTCATTGCAGTGATTTTTTAATGATTGTTGCATTGCAGATACACTTTATGTCACTGTATTTATTGCCACTGTATTCTGAAATTACTGTACTTATTATCCCTGTACTGTGACATCACTGTGTTTATTATCTCTGTACTGTGACATCACTGTGTTTATTATCCCTGTACTGTGACATCACTGTGTTTATTATCCCTGTACGGTGACATCACTGTGTTTATTATCTCTGTACTGTGACATCACTGTGTTTATTATTCTGTACTGTGACATCACTGTGTTTATTATCCCTTTCCTGTGACATCACTGTGTTTATTATCTCTGTTCTGTGACATCACTGTGTTTATTATCCCTGTTCTGTGACATCACTGTCTTTATTATCCCTGTACTGTGACATCACTGTGTTTATTATCTCTGTACTGTGACATCACTGTGTTTATTATCCCTTTCCTGTGACATCACTGTGTTTATTATCTCTGTTCTGTGACATCACTGTGTTTATTATCCCTGTTCTGTGACATCACTGTCTTTATTATCCCTGTACTGTGACATCACTGTGTTTATTATCCCTGTACTGTGACATCACTGTGTTTATTATCCCTGTACTTTGACATCACTGTGTTTATTATCCCTGTACTGTGACATCACTGTGTTTACTATCCTGTACTTTGACATCACTGTGTTTACTATCCTGTACTGTGACATCACTGTGTTTATTTTCCCTGTTCTGTGAAATCACTGTGTTTATTATCCTTGTACCATGACATTACTATACACATTATCTCTTTACTGTGACATCACTGTGTACATTATCCATATAGTGGTATATTATTGTGTGCAAGACCCAAGTTCTTGACATCACAGTAAGAATTATTTCTGCAGTGACATCATTGAGTCATTTTCAAGGGTATATTAGGTGCAAAGGTTACCGTTGTACCTGGGAGCTAGGGTTACCAGTTGTGGAAACTACGACATGTTAAAGGGGGGATCCTGTCAAAAATGTTGCACTGGGGACCTGAATCTTCAGTTTACACCTCTGTATATAAGTGTCTGATAATTATAATTCACGGCCTATCACTCTTTCCCAATTTCGGGCCATTTATGGGGAACAAGCATTCATAAGAAAGCTCATTCTAGGTGACTGGCCAATGTCACTGAGCGCCTGTTTGTTGGCTGATTGCATCTTTTATGCAGAATGAAAGATGCCTGACCATTGGAGGCACATTGATCTGTGTAAGGCCTCTTTCACACTAGCGTTAGCACGGATCCGGCACCTAAAGGGTGCCAACGGATCCGTGCTAACGCTGATACATGTGTGGAGCCGGAGCAGCGCTCCGGCCCCACACATGTTAACACAGACACACAGACATACACACATACATACTCACATACTCCAGGGACGCCGACAGAACGTCTTCACGCGCCTCCTGCGCGCAGTGATGACGATTCCCCACAGCGCCCTCTGCTGGGCGCAGTGGGGAAACGTCATAGCTGCGCGCAGGAGGCGCGTGAAGACATGCTGCCGGCGTCCCTGGAGTATGTGAGTATGTATGTGTGTATGTATGTCTGTATGTATGTGTATGTATGTCTCTATGTATGTCTGTATGTATGTATCTATGTATGTAGCCGGATCCGGAATGACCCCCCATTGGAAATCAATGGAGGACAGATCCGGATTACTGGTGTGTCCACACCAAACGGATCCGTCCCCGTTGACTTGCATTGGGGGTCATTCCGGATCCGGCTTGGTGCGGATGCCTGGACCGGAGAGAAAACCGCAGCATGCTGCGGTTTGTTCTCCGGTCTGAAGACGGAACGGAATGCTTTCAGGAGCATTCAGTTGTCTTCAGTTCAGTTTTGTCCCCATTGACAATGAATGGGGACAAAACTGAAGCGTTTTTTTCCGGTATTGAGCCCCTATGACGGAACTCAATACCGGAATTTAAAAACGCTAGTGTGAAAGTAGCCTAATAGGCTCATGCATATCGTTGAGTTAAGTGCATATCGTTGATCGCTGCTCGTCCTGCTCAAATATTAGACAATGTGAGGGATCTGCAAGAAGAGAATCCCATCATAATTTTAACCCACTGGTAAATATGTGGATGCTTAGGACACTTTATTACAAGTACATATGACTAATTGTCTTCATTAGCAATAACCCAGAGCTATCTTCCTTGAAAAATGTGCTCCTCAAGTGGTTTATTGACCAGGAACTTCAGCAAAGATCAGCGTTTTTGCAGTGAGTCATCTTTGACTTCAGTTTATGTTCACATAATCCTCTGACCACTTAAAAGATAATGTGGGTATCTCGGTATGAGGTATTCAGATATCATCTGCTCTGACTATTTTCTCAGTGTGCACACATTGCCTCTGTTTTCTAAGTGTCAGCTAATTTGCAGTTCCTTGGGTTCTCAGTCTTGGAACTGTTTGTTTATGAAGTTGTTTTAACTCTTCTTTTGTGTATAAATGTTTTTCCTGTCCATTGTTGAAGGATGAAGATAAACTTGTGTCTTCTTAACGCTACATGTGCATATTGCATCGACAGAGTTGGCCACATTTGATCACGCAAGATCAGGCTTTGAAAGTGGTAGGTTATGTAAAACAAATCAATATGAGGTCCACATTTGGCGTCCCCGTAGCTCATTGATCTCCAGCCTGTGTTTTTCCAAAGGTTACAACCGAACTGCCCTTCAAGTCACCCATTTGGGAAAGAAGTACCATAATGGTTGGCTCTTTATCTGTCTAGTCCTTTGTTCCCTGCTAGAGATGAGCAAGCACTAAGGCTACTTTCACACTAGCGTTTTAAAATTCCGGTATTGAGTTCCGTCATAGGGGCTTAATACTGGAATAAAACGTTTCAGTTTTGTCCCCATTCATTGTCAATGGGGACAAAACTGAACTGAAGACAACGGAATGCTCCTGAAAGCATTCCGTTCCGTCTTCAGACCGGAGAACAAACCGCAGCATGCTGCGGTTTGCTCTCCGGTCCAGGCATCCGCACCAAGACGGATCCGGAATGAGCCCCAATGCAAGTCAATGGGGGCGGATCCGTCTGGTGTGACCACAATGGTAACCGGATCCGCCCTCCATTGACTTTCAGTGGAGTTCATTACGGATCCGGCTACACATAGACACATACAGACACAGACATACACATAAACATACACACACATATAGACATACAAACACACATACATACTTACATGCTCCCAGCAGGTCTTCGGAGCGTCGGAGGGACAGGACGGCGCGCACAGATGACGATTCCACCAGGCGCCCAGCAGAGGGCGCTTTGGGGAATCGTCACCTGTGCGAGCCGTCCTGTCCCTCCGACGCTCCGAAGACCTGCCGGGAGCATGTAAGTATGTATGTTTGTTTGTTTGTTTGTCTATATGTGTGTGTATGTTTATGTTTATGTGTATGTATGTACTGTGTGACATGTGTGGGGCCAGAGCACGGTTCCGGCTCCACACATGTCACTGCGGCAGGCCTGATCCGGCAGCACCCTTCACCTGCCGGATCAGCCCTGCCGCCAGTGTGAAAGTAGCCTAAAATGCTCGGGTGCTCGTTATTCGAGACGAACTTTTCCGGATGCTCGGGTGCTCGTTTCGAGTAACAAACCCCATTGAAGTCAATGGGAGACTCGAGCATTTTTTGCAGGGGACCAAGGCTCTGCCTAGGGAAGGCTGGGTGAAAACCTGGAAACATCAGAAAATGATGGAAACACCACGTAAATGGACAGGAAACAGCAGGGGCAGCATGCATGGATGACTCTGAGGCTGCCTAATCCCACCATTACCCCAAATTCTCCTGCAACAGCCTGGTGGTTACCCTCATGGCAATTGTGCTCACCCAGACCAAGAAAGGTGAGTCACATGCCCATCACATGTTAGGGAAGCACCCAACTAGGTGCAACGAAGGTCCATCACCCATGCTCATGCTGGCACTGCTCTCCTATCCCCAGCCACATGATGCAGGCATAACCCTGACACAGCATGGCGGTGACCAAGTGACCAAGTTAGATGAGGTAGCAGGTGAGCCACCCAAAAATTTAGCCTGACACAGCATGGCGGTGACAACAGAGTGACCGAGTTAGACTGAGGTAGCAGGAGGTGAAGCACGGATGGTAATTCGAAGGAGGAGGAGGAGGGGTTGGAGGAAGAGGCATAGTAAGTCTGAGAAACCGTGACCGAGGTAGGCCCCGCAATCCTCCAAGTGGGCAGTACATGAGCGGCCCCAGGGTCAGACTCGGTCAGAGTGACCGAGCTACACGACGGTAGCAGGTAGAGCACATAAAAAATTTAGAGTGGCCCTCTATGGCTGTGACTACACATTGACCGAGCTACACGACGGTAGCAGGTAGAGAACAGGAAAAATTTAGCGTGGCCCTGTATGGCTATGGCTGTCAATTTAGGTACGGTTGTCAACTATGAAATTGATCAAGTGGGGCATGTGTTGTATGTATTCTTCTCAGTTTAATACCGTATACGTCACCTATCTGGAAAAATAGTTTGGAGAGATAGAAAGAGAGGAAAAAGTTTTTTTTTTTTTTATTTTTACGTGACGTGCAGAATATATCAGAGAGCAAAATCGGCCCCTGCTGACTGTGGCCATTTTCACTGCAACCCAGAAAAATGTCGCACAGACTCCTGCCTAACACAAATCTAGTAGAACACCCTAACACTCTCCCTGTATCACACTGCAGATCTGTCCCTAACGGCATCCAGGCAGCGACTGAGCCAAGCACCGCAGGCAGTCACTAGTATATTCCAGGGTCACCTGATCAGGCCAGCCAACCCCTGCTATCGACATGTAAGGGCCCCACGTGATGCTGGGTGTACCGCAGAGTCTCCTGGCTTGTGATTGGCTGAGTTTATAGCCGCCAAAAATTCAAAAGGCGGGAGATGCCATTTCCTCGAGCATGGCGAGATACTCGTCCGAGTAGCGAGCACTTCCGAGTACCCTAATACTCGAACGAGTATCAAGCTCGGACGAGTATGCGCGCTCATCTCTAATCCCTGCCCTAACATGAGTGGCTTCGTAGATGTCAGGCACTTCATTTGTTCACTGCTCTAATACCAGATGAATTCTTCTCACATAAGAAGCAATTCTAGTTGTGAAAATGTATACAGTAGGTCACTTTTGGTTCATCTAGGGTAGGGATCTCCAGCCTGTGGCTCTCCAGGATCATAGTGGGGCCTTAGGTGGCTGGCTGCTGCTTTTTTCCTGGACACTCCTTAGAAATAATATCTGTTGTGAAGAATAAGCATGTAATCAGGGGATTTGGAGGAGATGGATGAACAATCTTTGGTGAACATGTCTATAGGAGCTGACACAGCTTCTAAAACAGTACATTAGAGGCATGTATTCACTGTAGTAATGCCACATTGTTCCTTCTCACATTAAAAAGCAATGCCAGTTCTGAAAATGTATATGGTAGATTTACTGTTAGTTAGAGATTGCAAAACTACAACTCCCAGCTTTCTCTAACAGCAGCTACAGGCTGTGGGTGTAGAAGTGGCAAGAAGGATCGATCCGGCATTAAAGGGGTTGTCTCACTTCAGTAAGTTGCATTTATCATGTAGAGAAAGTTAATATAAGCCACTAACTAATGTATTATTATTATCCATATTACTTCCTTTGCTGGCTGGATTCATTTTTCCATCACATTACACACTGCTTGTTTCCATGGTTACAGACCACCCTGCAATTCATCAGTGGTGGTCGTACTTGCACACTATAGGAAAAAGCACTAGCCTATGTGAGCTCCCATGGTCCCGGCCACCAGAGAGGCTGACCCTTTTTCCTATAGGGTGCAAGCATGGCCACCACTGATGGATTGCAGGGTGGTCTGTAACCATGGAAGCGAGCAGTATATAATGTGATGTAAAATTAATCCAAACAGCAAAGGAAGCAATATGGATAATAACAATACATTGGTAAGTGGCTTGTAGTAACTTTTTCTACATGATAAATGCAACTTACTGAAGTGAAACAACCCCTTTAAGGCTGAGAAGAACAATTGCCCCCAATACAATTGCCCCCAATACAACAACCTGTGTAATTTCCTCTAAACATAAGATAGATGTCAGCCAAAAATCATTTAGTCATGTTCTCCAACGGCACCAGCACTCATTCAGCTTAACAGGTATTATTTCTAAGGAGTGTGCACGAAAAAG
Organism: Rhinella marina; assembly: GCA_900303285.1. NCBI lineage: Eukaryota > Metazoa > Chordata > Amphibia > Anura > Bufonidae > Rhinella > Rhinella marina. The sequence goes on from ONZH01028506.1 coordinate 179,423, forward strand.
CAGCAGCCAGCATCTGTGGCATACGTATGATGCTAGAGATCCACAAGTTGGAGGTCACTGACTTACCTGAACCAAACATGGACCCAATTCTTTCATAACAACTTAGGTGCCCAGGACCTATTGTGCCACTTATAATAGGGCATGGAAATACACAGAAATCCAATATTATTATTAGAATTAGTAGAAAATGAAAGTTTTTTTTTGTGACTTAAACATTGATGGCCTACCAATATCAGCCACCTATACATGAGCTGCTGTGCCTATTTATTTATTGATTGATTGATTGATTGATTGATTTTAATCACTTATATAGCGCTAACGTATTCTGCAGAACTTTACAGACATTAGCATCAAGCTGTCCCCAATGAAGCTCACAAAGTTCCCTATCTGTATGTCTTTGGGTGTGGGAGAAAATCGGAGAACCTGGAGGAAACCCACACGAACATGAGGAGAACATACAAACTCCATGCAGATGTTGTCCTTGGTCAGATTCGAACCTAGGTTATGTACACAATGAAGGAGCAGCCCTCTATGTTATACTGAGGGGGTGGAGCATGACAAAAATGATTTGATTTTCTGCTCCGCCCCTGAGTCTTGCTCCGCTACTTTAGGCCTTGCCCTAGGCATAACACAGAATATCACTTTTGCCTAGGATGTTCCTTTAAACAGGCTCCGAACCCTGAGATTCACTCTAAATATAAGCACTAGACGTCAGACCCATGGCTCAGCATTTTCCAGCAATTTGACTTTGATCTGACAGATTCCAAAAGCGAATCATCAACTCCAGAAGTTTTCAGAACAAAGACTTTTGCAACTGTAAATTACTAAACTTTATACCGCCCAGCGAGATCTTTTAAGGACACAGTTCTTTCTTACTGTAGAACTGCAAGAAGAGAATGGCATCTTTCTGAAATTTCCCCATTTATTATTAATGACTTGTTTTATGTATTTTACTTCTTAGCTAAAAAGTAAGAAATGTATATATAACTATGCTGTAAGCAAAGCCACAAAATAATGCAATTATGTTTCAAAATATTGCAGAAGCATTGCGGACACCCCACTCTTGACAAGCTGCCTTCCATTATTTTATTGATTTTAAATTTCGTTATATTGTATATGGCTATTGTATGACATGAATTATCTCCAACCCTCTGGCACTTATTATGCCTAAAATGCAATGAAATGGGCATTTATGTACCATATAACAGTCCTAGGGGCCTGTCTGTCTATATGTGCTGTGACCATAGGAATCTGTGATTATATATGACAGCTATAGAGATATGTTTAACCACCAGTTCTGCATGATTGCCATAGATTCTTCTCCCAGCTTCTCTGGAAAGTAAATCATTTAGCGGGGGTAAATCCAAGAACATGTCCTGCAAGAATGGATCGAGTCCAACACCCAGGGGCTAAAACATTCGGGTCCTGAGCCCCTGATGTTTCCTCCCAGGCCCCAAATGTCCTGCCTGCCTGTTAGATACAATTGTATTGCCATCCTCAGGATGGCAATACAATTGAATCTAAAGCACTGCACGAGGTGTAGGACCTGTGGTGACATCACAGGTCATGTGATCGGTGTAGTAGCTGAGAAGGACCTGAGAGGATGTTACTGGTCACATGTCATCATGTTACCAGTGCAGGAGAGGCTCCACAGTGAAGAGAACTCTGGGGGAAGAAGCTGTGCTGAGGTCTGCTGTAAGGAGAGGTAAGTGAAGGGAGAGGCAGAGTAATGACACCAACAGAATTGGAGCCCCTCCTTCTAACTGTCTCTCTGTTCTTTGGAGGGGGTGTAATATGGAGCATAGAGAAAGGGTTATAATTAGTGATGAGCGAATTATTCAAAAAATCCATTTGGGTGCTTTGTACAAAAAATTTTTCTTTGCGATGAATTATTTCGGCACAAACTGCATTTCTTTGTAAGTAATGGGTGCTGCCTCCCGTCATTGTACCCCTCAGATGCCGCATTCACAGCTGATTGCAGCATCTGATATAAATAACAGAGTGCAAAATAAAAAAAATAATTAGAAAATCTAGAAAATAAAACATAAAAAAAATCTTCTGCGTATACATCTTCTATGCATATCTCTGTGCCTTCATAGTTACATGTAGTATGTATGATTGTTTTGTGTCATGTGTTAGTTGATGCCTTTCTATCAGTTCCCTCTTTTACTATCTGTAGGCTAACAAGAGGCATGGGTCAGATAGTATAGAGAAACACGCAACTGCAGGATCAGACTATACACAGGGTTTGTATGTAGTCTGTTACCATGGAGACACATAGGATTTCATTGGAGCTCTGGAAAGAAAGAGTAGGATACTGTTGAAAACAATTTAACAAATTGCTTCATTAGTGGTTGTAGATTTTATATTGTTATGTTTAGTTTTGAGCAAAACAAATAGTTGCTAAGGTGGACAGAGCCTTTAAGAAGCCAAACCTGATGCTAATGGGTGTCAGCGTTACTTACTTAAGTATATAGGTGTGACTCATTTGTAGGGGATGCATCAAGATATGGATTTGCTGAGTTTTCATCAATAAATAAAACTAATATAATTCAATAAATCTATAATAATAAATTATACAAATTAGTAAAAAAAAAATACAAAAAAAATACATGAAAAGACAAACAGTAGATTTTAGCTGGCTGTACATTATATGTGAGAAGTTTCCTGTTGGCATAAAAATAATTTCCGACACCAAAGGGAACAGTGGGTTATTGTACCTTCAAAAGTTCTGATGAAATGCCTCAATTAACACGGATACTATTTTCTTACTTGGGGATTTCCAGACCAAAGCCCTGTCGACCACTTGCCATTCTCCAGACAATGATAGGCATTATATGTTGTTTAGAGGTCCACTGAAAGTTTTTAGGATAATGTCTATCTCGCCAGATGGGGTTGCTGCCACATGATGGAGAAAAGTTTTTGTGAAGTAACTTCATGACGACCAAAATGTTGTTCCAAATGACTAAACACTGACAAGCAACTATGTTGTTTTAACAACATTAATGCTTGCATTTCTTGGGTTACCAAAATATTTTTTCACATAGGGTTGTTTTTAAAATCTTTCTTTTTTATAAAAAATGTATTTTATATAGTTTTATTAGAGTAAAAGTAAAAAAAAAGAGTTTTTGACTTTATAGTTCTTTATTCTTTCAATTTGTCTAATGGCAGTAAAGCATAATAATAAGTTCTCTAAGCTGAGGTGACAGTTTGTGCTGCCACTGGCGGTGTTTTTTGTATTATGCTTTATACATTTTTAACTTGTATTTCAATATATTTTTTAACAAACTATGTTCCCCATGAGGTCTTATAAGAAGAAAGGACTCGCGGGAGAGGGATGTATGTAATATTGCCAATATAAAAAGCATTGGTACGACCTCATCTGGAATACGCAGTTTAGTTCTGGGCATTAGTTAATGAAAAGGATGCCCTGAAGTTAGAAAAATTACATAGGAACTGATAAAGGGCCTGTAAGATCTTAGTTATGAGCAAAGATTAAAAGAAATGAATTTGTTTAGTCTTGAAAAAAGACGTGTCGGGGGAAAATGATTAACCTGTACAAATATATAAACGGACCATGCAAAAAATATCAAGAGGAACTATTCTATGTTAAGCACCCTCAAAAACAAAGGGCCACTCCCTACACCTGAAGAAAAAAAGATTCACTCATAAGAGGTGAGGCTCAACTCCTTAAAAGGAAGATGGACATTGATCCAGGGATGTGTTTTGATTGCCACATCTGGAGTCAGGAAGGATTTTTTCCCCCCTAATATGGGTTTGTGTTTTTTTTTCTTCCCCTGAATCAGTACAGCAGGATTACAGGTTGGACTTGATGGACTTTTGCCCTTTTCCAACCTTAATAACCATGTAACATCTGGGGAAACAGATGTTACAGGAGAAAGCAGCCTCCCTGTTGTGACCTCAGTCACTGGTACAGCTCCTCTGGGTCTGCTAAGACCCAACAACTCTGTCATTGAGGGGAGGTGACAGAGCTGCTGGATCTTAGCAGGCCCAAATCAGGAGGGATTGTAGGGTACAATAGAAACAGCTTCTGGTTGTTCCTCAGGGTTCCCGGCTATCACAGTTGTCTGGTAGATTGCAGGGCAAGTATACTGGTGCAAGATTGAAGCCTGCAACTACTATAAGCAACAAAAATGTACAGTATGTTGTTTGGTGATTTGGTCACACTTGTTTGGAGTCATTTATAGCACCTTCTGTTGGTTCTCCACATGTGATGTACGTTCACAGCGTGTACTAATAATCAGACCATACAGTGGTGAATTATAAGCAACATACATTACACTGCCTGAATTATATTTCCACACATTGACCAAATAATGCTACCATAAAGACAAAGCTATACTGCCACCATATACTGCAAAAATAACATACGGTAGAGTTTCAAGGTATCGTTTACTGCTGATAGTTCTCCATCCAGCGCTAGTCGAATAACAGTTCATACACAAAGTAATGTAATAACAGCATGTGCGGTGCTTCCTAAATAATAAATAAATGCAAAAAAATTTAAATAAATAAAATATATCTATATCTATATTCAATATTTTTTTTCTCCAAGGATAAAAGTTAGGGTTGCAAGTCGTATGAATAAGGACCAGTTGGGACTAAAGCAATTAAATCAAAGAGGTTACTTTTCCTTAGAAGTAGCTCAATACTTCAAGAATTAAAGTGCCCATTAATAGACCTCTATAGACACCTCATCAGCAATAACACATACATGCGTACTATGCCTCAGGCATGTCTTATCTGCAGAGATCACAGGTCTACTGGTCTCATCATCACTACATAGATCCTACTGGATGCCGACAGATATGGAAAACAATTGTGTCATTTGCCAAGACTAGACTAATGACTATATGTAGCTTGGGGGTGATTATTAAGACATACCTCAGAGTGTTACCTCTTCAGATCACTAGACTACAAAATATTTGGACTACCTCAAAGAAGTGACTTAAAGGAAATCTGTCACATGATTTTAGTGTTTTAAACTAAAACTATAGCCATGTTCAGTAAAGTACCTTGAGTCCAGATGTGGTCTCCAATCTTTTTTTTCAGATTCCGTTTTCATTTTATTTGACTTTTTCTCATATGTAAATTTCCTCTGAAGGAGCCCAGAGGGGCGTTAGGGAGCCCAGTAACGCCCCCCTCCTGTGCCCAGCACGCCTTCTTCATGCTCCAAAACGCGCCTATTTAGGGACGGACTAACGGCCCATATTAGCATTGTAGGCCGCCACCCCCCTCAACTACGTCACGGCAGCTCTGGAAACCACTCGCAGAGCTGCCTGCTTTGCCCGGCCGAAATCTCGCGAGATTTCGCCTGCGCGAGATTTCGGCCGGGCGAAGCAGGCAGCTCTGCGAGTGGTTTCCAGAGCTGCCGTGACGTAGTTGAGGGGGGCGGCAGCCTACAATGCTAATATGGGCCGTTAGTCCGTCCCTAAATAGGTGCGTTTTGGAGCATGAAGAAGGCGTGCTGGGCACAGGAGGGGGGCGTTACTGGGCTCCCTAACGCCCCTCTGGGCTCCTTCAGAGGAAATTTACATATGAGAAAAGTCAAATAAAATGAAAACGGAATCTGAAAAAAAAGATTGGAGACCACATCTAGACTCAAGGTACTTTACTGAACATGGCTATAGTTTTAGTTTAAAACACTAAAGTCATGTGACAGATTTCCTTTAATACCTTCTTGTAAAGACTTCATACCTGGATTATAATGAAAATGTAAAACACGTAGGAAGGTCTGACTCAGGAGAGCAATATATTAATCACATGATAGAGAAAATAATGAATAGTCATTATTCAGGAGCCAAACTTAAAGTTCCTGGGCCGGAAATTAAAATCTTTGCCAAATCCTCCTTCCTCTCTATAATAACATCTATTAGCACTGGTTTTCATTACCAAATCCACCCCTATGATCGCATGTAGTAGCACTAGTAGAGAAGCCATTGGTTCCCTCAAGCATCAGATCCATTTTGTGATGGACAACCTGTAAAATGCAGATCCCTATTGTATAGGAGTCAGTGATATCTTAAGTTAAGGATCTTTATTCTGTATTCCATTGACTTCCATAGAAAGAATACCGAATGATAAAAAGGATCACTTGCTACCCTATCGAAGGCACGTCAAGGCCAATGGTCCAATGGAGATCTGTATTTCAGATTTTATTGATGTGCTTGGGAAGAATATTGATCCATATTCAATGGAGTCTACTGACTTCTATGAGAGAACAGGGGTAAATATTTCAAGTCTGTACTTGTCTGTATTTTGGGTTCTATGGATGTAGATATAGGGTTTGTCTATTGGGGTACTACAAAACCGGTGCTCATGATGGTTTCTGCTAATACCTGCGTGCTCTTTTTTGTTCATCTCTATCCAAAAGTTTTGAGTTCAGTGTGTACATTGCCTTATCTGTTAGCCAAATACTGTAAATGTGAAGATCGAAGACAGTCCAGGACATCATGCTTAACATTTAAATGGCCTAATATTGCTTGTTGTCACCTACAGTGGATACCCTTATAATATCAAATTGGCTCTTGGTTGGAAGGGCATTTTAGTGCCACACTAATTGCCCTTCTTTCCACGCTTTCTGAATTGCTCAGGTAACATCTCTTGGTTACCCCTACCTCAGGGGAACGAGTGGACCTGGTAAATGGTTTGATAGACAGTTCACTGTATATAAAGACACCCAAGACACGGAAATTTATCCAACTTGCATATAATCAGAAACAATAAAGGACAAGGACACATGGCTGAAATATGTATAACTTTATTCAATTAGAACAAAAATTGGAATAATTAGCTACTTACATATTCTAGACTGTGTTGGCCATACTTCTGTTACAAGTTGCTTCTGCCGGACCAGTTGAATCATGTCCCCCGAGGGGCTACTTGTCTGGACAGTAATGTAGAGCATGTGTTGGATTTTGGCGTCAGGTCTACTTCTTCTTTATATAATAGTCCTTTGTGAAAGTAGTTAGCAAATTAAGCCAAAATCTTGAAATATAGTACAATACTACAGGTAATAAACTCCTGTTGTTAAATATAAAGAAGTTTTCCCAAGAAAAGCCATTAGCAGCAACCTTTATATTTATACCACTGGACCTTAAGCTAACCTCTGTCCACCCTTGTCCATAAATGCTTCACCCTTTCCAGGAGTCTGTGTTCCCGGAAGATCCTCCTTGTCTGCAGCAATAAGAATTTATTACAGTGGGCAGGGCTGATGGACGAGACCCTGACCCGACTTGCACTAAACATAATAACTCCTGCAATGAAAGTTGTAGACATGCATGACCTGTGGAGACTGATGGTCATCTCCAACAGAGAGCACCATCAATCAGCTATGAAGTGTGTTGGCTGCAGATGATCGGAAACACATGATAGATTAATTTAGAATAATATAAATCACAAAACTCAAGACTAGTGCTGAGCGAATCGCAGTTCACAAAGTGGACTTCGATCCGTTTTCAGGGAAAATTAGATTTGTCGCAAAGCCGAATTTCTTTGTTCGTTGTAACAAATCAATTTTCCCTAAAATGGCGGTAAAAAACAAAAATGTCATACTTACCTCATGCATTTGCGCACAAAGAGTAAAGATCCCACGTACAATCTTGTGCGTGGTGACATATGACTTCACCACGCCGGCCAACATGATGACGTCATCACGTACTGCATGAGGTTTTGCGCTAGATCTTAAATCAAGGTGGCCGCGGCAGACTCTTTGCGATCAAATGGATAAGGTGAGTATTTTTAGTGTTTTTTTTTTAATAGATTAACCCTGGACAGCCCTCAATGGTCACCTCAGCGATGAATGCGGCATCTGAGGGGTTCAATGATGAGGGGTGGCGCAATTGCCGTTCCTCGTCATTGAGCCCACTACTCACAAAGAAATGCGCTTCATGGTGAAGTCAGTCATCACATGGCGAATTTTTTGGTGAAGCAGCCAAATCGAATTTTTGAGAACTTCACAAATCTCTACTTAAGACCATGCGTAGCAGATAAATCGCAATCTCAGCTGTAGATTTGTATGACATGTAGTGCAGACAGAATTGTTATGTATAACTGACAGAATTTGTGTCTTTTCCCCTCTTTTCTGCTTATTTGGCCAATATATAATTTCTCTCTTGCTTGCTAAGCGGGGGCTGGCTTCCTGGTGGGATGCAAGAGCTGTGCTAAGTGCTCCTCCTTCTCCTCTCTCACAGCATGATTGCAATACTTCATGAGAATCTGCAGCTGCATCTCCCTCCTCTCTGTCTTCCATTGACTGCTTTAGACAAGATGGATTTTTTTGCAGACTGAAAGGGGTTTCTTAAAGGGGTTGTGCAGCCAGTACGTATTAATGACCTATCCTCAGGATAGGTCATCGATATCTGATCTGTGAGGGTCCCACACCTGGTACCCCCGCCAATCAGCTGTTTGAAGAGGAGGTGGCACTGCATCCTCTTCAAGATTACACTGGACGTTGTCTTGCTTGCACCAGTGGCGCGGTGTAATTACAAGTGATTCTCCCATTTAAGTGAATGGAACAAGCACTTGTAACCACACTGCACCGCCGTGACTTCCGAGATAACGTGCAGTGCACTCTTGAAGAGAAAGTAGCGCTCACACAAGCACCACCTCCTCTTCAAACAGCTGATCGGCTGAGGTTTCGAAACTCCTACCCCCTTCAATCAGATATTGATGACCTATTTTGAGAATAGGTCATTAATAGGTACTGGCTGCACAACCCCTTTAACAATTAGAGTTAACCTACAGGAAGGGAAAAGGGAACTGAACACTGCGGAAGGTCATGAAGATGGCACTTCCCCCCCAGTAGTATGTGGCACGATGTAACCATGGGTATAAATATGCATATTGAGAGGGACGTTAATCTTATCGGAGTTTCTTCAACCATTGCAGGATTCAGTAAATGAATCCACAATCTACAGTTACATATGTAATCCTTGTACAGACATAGTCAGGAATTTGGGTAACGTCATCTCACCCCCACAACAAATATTTTAAGTTATTTTCCAAAAAGCAGAGAATGGAATAACTTAGATCCCCCCCCCCTTCCACATGCCAGAAATAGGATGAATGTCTTCAGTGGGTAACTGAAATGATGAATGCACACATTAAAAATCTGCAGCTACTCTCATCATTTCAAGGTCCATTTGTAGTTCAGATAACACGGTGAACATAGGCACAAAGATCTGCATGATGGTGGGTCTGCACACTTGCAGATAAGGCGCTAGTTAATGGATGTCGGAATTTTATCAGCTCTTTCTAACAAGTTCATACACTTTAGTGCTAGTTGTCTGTAAAACATGAAATTAATGCAATCTAGAGGAGAGCTTTACATTCTATGGCCGTGCTGTGCTGGCGAGGTTATCATCTGGTACATTGCACCCAGGATCATCACTTCTTCTCCGAGTCCTGGCGCTCTTGTAAAGTAAATATTAGAAATAAAATGATAAAATGAACCGCAAGTTTCAATGTGACATTGCTTCCCGTGTCTATATTACTAATGGATTGGACTTGAGCAGAAGGTTGAGTGAGCACATTTTATAATCACTTTTCTAAGAAAGTTCAACAATTTAAAGAGAACCTTTCACCTCTCCTGACATCCCTGTTTTAATAGCTTCATGCATTCCCCATGTAATAACAATTCTGTAACATCTATTCTTATGTCTCTATGTTGTGCCATTCTTTATTATTCTTGCTAGAAGTTATGAATGAATTGCTAGCAGTCTGCAGTAAGGGTACAGAGGGGTGGTAACCATTTGGGGGGGGGTGTACCTGCACATACTCACCCTATCCAATCAGTGCTGCCATTTTCAGACTGTGCAGGGACACACCCCCAACTGGTTACCTCCCCTCTGTACCCTTACTGCAGACTGCTAGCAATTCATTCATAACTTCTAGTAGAAATAATAAAGAAATGGCACAACACAGAGCCATAAGAATAGATGCTCTGTAATTGTTATTACATGGGGAATGCATGAAGCTATTAAAATATACTTGTCAGGAGAGGTGAAAGGTCCTCTTTAAAATATTTGTTTCTACCACATCTCAGGTTGACATCAGGAGGTTTTGCCCAGTCATACACTCTAGCAGTGGCATACATAAAGAAGTAAGGGCCTCATAGCAAGGATCAAACCAGGCCCCCCACACAGGACAGAAGGGTTTCTGCCTAAACCCATTTCAATGACCCTTGGGTCATTTTTTCCACTGCCTCATTTACTAAAAGTTGTTCCTTTAGAGGACAGAGTCCTGACCAAGTTTTAACCCCCAGTAGAAGAGGAGATAATCCCAACTAAGACTGGGCCTCCTCTTGTCTTGGGCCCCATAGCAGTCACATGGTCTGCTGCTATGGTAGTTACGCCCCTGCACTTTAGCCATTGGCTGAATGCTAATTTGACTGACAACTATCCCTTTTGACTCCCCCATGCTCAGCTGAGTGTGTATGTGTTCTGAATGAGGACAATGTCACTGCCAAACAACTCTGGAGGCAATGATTATGTTAAAAGTCAATGGCCACATATTTGCCCCATCCTCCCACACTATATTTGTCCAGTCTTGAGCCAACTAGTTGACCACTTAGCTTCTTACATTCTCCATAACCTTGCTCCTTATACGATTCTAACAAATCAATTTTTCGATAATCCACTGCACCTAAAGATGCCCATACACCTTCAAAGGCAAACAGATGGCCAATGGGCAGACAGCTTACTTACCTGATTCTCCCCATACATGCTCAGTTTGGCCAATGGGAAGAGAGAAGAAAGCTGAAGGCAGATATCTCAAGGTAGAAAAAGAGGATGGGGCGCAAAGAGTCCAGTTTGCCCGATTTTTCTCTACCTGACATCTTCTATTGGGGGAGAGTCGGAAGCTTCCCATACAGTCTAGCAAGAAACATTTTGAATTTTGCCCTTGTGTTGAATTAAGACAGTTTTTCATATCCATATTTGTAGAACAGAACATAGGCCAAGTATAATAAGTAGTGCAAGTATGTAAATGGCAATTGCACCAGAAGAAGCTGTATTTAAAGGGGTAGTCTCACCACAGACAACCCCTTCCATTTGGAAGCCACTGATCAGCAGGTCCAGCTTTGGACGCATGAAAAAAACTATTGATTTTTTTCCAGATAAAGCAGAGGCCAACCAGATGTTTTCCATGTAATGGTCTGCTTGAGTGAAGTCCTAAGTGGTACCACAGCAATGATCTCAGTAAGCACTCACATGACTGTTCTTGGCAATGATTGGGTGGAGTATGACAAGTTGTAATGGTATTAAACGGTAAACAGAGACCAGTGGAGCACCATGGAGCAATTAGGTGACATATTTTTGTTTTGTTTTTTAAATAGATTTCAGGGCAACCAAGGTGCTCTGAAGTCCTTTCACCAATAAACTTCCAACCGTAAAGGAAAAGAAGGCCTCATAGTTGAAACACAAGGTCCAGTAATCTCATAACAAGGCTCATTACACCAAGATTTAGGAATGTCAGGGATAGACACACCATATGTAAAAGCTTTGGAGGGGCCCAGGAGGTAATGCCACCCTAAAGGCAGCTAGCAACATCCAACATTGTATGTAAGGAACTTATCCAATGAATTTCATGGGTCACGACAACTGGTGGATTGAGAGACATAAGGGAGTGTCCCATGATTAGCCATTGAAGTGCAAGGGGCCTGCATACCATTACAGCACTGGTTTTCACGCCCTACGTTGCATGAAATTCTTGAATATAGGACTTTGGTGTTACTACCAAGTCATGAACTCATTGATATCAGTGGGACCATATTTCCTTGTTGACCGCAGCTCATTGTTATAAAACCTGGCGGAGGTTCAACGATCGTCAGGAACACTAACACCATGGGGAGCATTTATTTTCTCAGCGCTCAGGATAAATGGGATAACATGGGATCTGCGAAGAAGAAGGCCAATATTACCGAGAAGATGGAGTCTTCGCTTCAGCCAATCCCACTTAATGAAGTGTTTGCATCTGCTCCGTGACCCGAGGGCGAGGGACATTATACCGAACAGCTGAAAGAGTTACCATTTCACAATGACTTCATTGAAAACTCTATAAACAGCTTTCATTCCCGGAGCCGAGACCCTTGTCTTTTGCTCATGACTGCAATGTTCAACAATGTCAAATATTTTGACATGTATATCCACATGATTCGTGTTTACGGTTCATTGGAAATCCGGCTCTCTTGTCTAGCGGCTCATGTAACTTAATAATGAATGCAAATGAGCAGCAATCGTGTGGATGATATCAAGAAAAATTGACGGCTAATTTTACTGACACTAATGTGGGTTTTGCACCAAATAACCAGATAATGAGATGTTACTATAATGTGTAGACCAGTGCAGATGTATAAAAGGTTTTTCTTATTTTCGTACTTAAAGAGGACCTCTCTTCAGGATCAACCCTATCAACTGCGAAATACCGCCTGGTACTCTTAATCCTCGTCTTGTGAAAACCGGTTGTGGTGTTCTCGAGAAAAAAATACCGATTTTCACAACACAAGTATCATTTTCTACAGGTTCAACCCTAACAGACCGTATGACTGGTTTAAAGGGTTGATTCTGCTGATTGGTGCTCTTTAATCCCCTAACTGTTTTGGCAGAGTGGAGCTCCAGCAGTGGGAAAAGTAGCTAACTGGAGGGGGAAGGGCTGCTTTAGATGCTGCTACCTCCTGAATGGTAGCAGCTAGAAACATGCAACTGGACTTGTTTGAAAGCAGACATTCAAAGCTTTCAGACAATACCAAAACAGCAATATGTTTAGGACAGAGAAAGATATCACTGATAGAAATTGGGATGCTGTGAATGCAGCTGAAAATGAAAGTAAAAACAGGTTTCACTTGTGATTATTCCTGAATTGATTTTTAACAGTGATTTCTTCTCTGTTTCTTGGACTTTAGCTGTCATTTTGGTCTTATATTAAAGTCTGGACTGTCAGCTTTCAGGCAAGACAATGTTTCTAGCTGCTACCATTGAGGAGATATCACCATCTAAAGCAGCCCTTCCCCCTCCAGTTAGCTACTTTTCACACTGCCCAAGGTGGACTCAGGCAGAACCGTTAGTTAAAGTCAGGGGCGGACTGGGAACTTAAAGTGGCCCTGGAAAAAATACTAAAAGTGGCCCTGTTTTGTGGTTGGGTCCAAATTAATGGAAGGCAGGACCAGCAATACCATATTGTGGCACATTATACCACCCCAACAGAGCCAAATACCACAGTCTATGACAAAATACTGCCAGAAGCACAAAATACATCTCCCAAAAACTTCCACTGGCCGGCCTTGAGGAGGGCCCAGGTGGCCTCCTGGGCATCGGCCCACCGGAAAATTTCCCTGTAAGGTCTATGGCCAATCTGCCCCTGGTTAAAGTGGTTCTGTCATGTCTTTACTGAACAAAAATTGGCTGCATGCCCTCACAACCGACTCTTCCCTGGCTCCAGCGCTTTTTTTCTGGAATATCACCTTATCCAAGCTTGTTGGTTATATTTGTCTCCAGAGCACATAAACCATCTTGCACATGCAGATTATGGTTCTCAGTGTCTGGCTGGACTAACAGTACTAGCATCTGCCCTGCAGGCCTTGGTCATTTTCACAGGGGATAGTTGCATCCGCCTGCATCGGGGCAGTAGGAATAAATTACAGTAGTGCTCTGATTTCATCACAGATTCACTCAATATTATGGTTCTTCGTAGTCAGACTTGGAATAGAACCTGTAGTCTCGGTTACCACCATGCGAAAATCCAGTCCTCTAATCCTGGGAAATGCTTCCCTTTTTAATTGTAGGCACTTTGTTGGAACTTCTCCATTTGGTGCACCATCACTTCACCAGTAACCCCACCCAGTGCCTTCTACTCTTGTAAAATTGACAGTTCCTGAGATTTCAGAAGCAGTAGTGATGACACCCGGGAAGCCAAATGCACCGAATGGAGCAGCCCCTACCATGATGCACCAAAAACCTTATTTTCATTAAAACAAAAAGAAGCATGCAATGTCAATCAGCTGCTTCTAATGCTAGCGGATAATGTCATGTATTAAAAGAGGAATGGACTTGCGGGGCAGGGATGTAATATTACCATTACTCATCTGGAAATGCAGTTCAGTTCTGGGCACCAGTCCATAGAAAGGAGGCCCTGGAGCTGGAAAAATTACAAAGGAGAGCGACTAAACTGATAAGGGGCATGGAGGGTCTTAGTTATGAAGAAAGATTAAAAGAAATGTAAATGTATTTAGTCTTGAGAAGAGACGTCTGAGGGGGGACATGATTAACCTACACAAATATATAAATGGGCCATAAAAAAAATATGGTGAAAAACCGTTCCATGTAAAATGCCCTCAAAAGAAGAGGGGTCACAGCCTCTGACTGGAGAAGAAAAACTATAGTATTAACTATGTAGTTTCTCAGGATTAGAGGCCTGGATTTTCACAATCATGGGACGGTTATATTCCGGGGCACCTACCCCGGTAGCGGCCCATTTGATCTTTATGTACAACACTGTAAGGGGAGACATGACCTATGTGAGTACATTCACTATTTTAATGGCAGCTATGGAATTGAATGGGGTCTTGATCCTGGGGCTGTGGTGGAGGTACCCTGCAAGTCACGCTGCGATCAATGGCTGTGCTGTCACACAGAAATCTTTGGTCATCTGACAGGTGTTACTGGCAAAATAGTGGTGTAGCCCAAGCCTATAGTTGAAGCCCTTCCTGCTGTACACTGTTTAAAAAGCCATACGCTCCACAATCCATTCCTGCTTGCTGCAGTCTTCTGATCACCGTGGTATAAACTTCTGAATGGATTCGGTCATGTGTGCTACTGCAGCCAATGAGTGGCCTCAGCAGTGACGTGCCCCCAAGTGGCACGTGACTCAGCAGTGACGTGTCCCCAAGCACCATGTGGCCACCAGGCCACAGTATTCAACAGTCTCTTCAAACACCTGATCGGTGGGGGTGTTGTGAGTCGGACCCCCAAGGATCAAATATTGATGACCTATCCTGAGGACATCCTAGATCATCAATATTAAACACCCCAAAAAACCCTTTAAACAGTTACAGCAGATTGGGCTTCAAATTTGCTCAAAGCTGGAAAACCCTTTTTAATTTTCACCAGTAATGAAAAACATCCTAAAAAAACCTCCTTGTGGGTCTACAGCGCTGAATGAAATGCATTACTTGACACATAGCAAATAATTAAATGTTTGCTCGCACTGGTTTGGCGCACATTTGGACGATCAAAGCAAACATCTGTCCGGTTGCTATGAGTTACAAAAACAATGCACTGTTTGCCAACGAGTTGTCCTAAAGTTACTACATGATCCCGCTTAATCCACCCAGTGCGTAATTCCTAATGAATAAAAATCCAGATAAGATAAAACTAAAAGCGCCCTGGATCAATACCAAAAATAAGACAAATCCAACGCCCCCTCCCCCCATCCTCTCCAGTTGTGATCCCGATGCGAATAAGCAGCAATTGAAATGCTAAGTCTGCACTTTGTGTCTCACTACTCATTTTCCGCTGCCGTGATCCGGAGCAATGTGACTTACGACTGTGTTAAATGGTTTCCTATCTGAAGCTTCTTGTCAATCTCCATAACCGGGGTTTTTACGGCACAATCGGCAAAGCTGCAGCACGCCTTGGCACAGACAGAGCTCGTTTTGCCCACATTAAAGACTTGTTATAACAGATAGGAAGCTGCACGGGGTGCAGTCATCTTTAGATAATCATCCCCTAAGGGTCCGTGCGGAGAACAATCTCATTTTATTATGGAAATAGAAACCAGGTTATATGGGAACAGTTGGATAACATCGAAACATAATAGGAAAAAACAGCTTTGTCACTGCTTTTTTGCAAATAATACAAAAGAAAGTTTTTGTTTTCGGGTCTTGCAAAGTAATTATTTAGAAAATCGGGCGGCGTCAGCGGAATTTCATGCACTCCTGGAGAACGGAAGCCTTGGAAATTAAAAACATAATAATAATAATAATGGATTTTTTTTTAACCTTTAAAGCGCAAGTATAACTTTGAACATCATTTTGTTTTTTAGGTTTACCTGCCTTCATTTTTTTTCCTGCATTCTGTTTTTTTCCATAGGCTTCTGCAGTGTACAGAAAATGTCAAAAATATTTTTAAAAAACATCATTAATAACGCTGTTTGTCTCTTCTTCTGACATCTGTTTTAGTCATTACTTGTATTCCCCATGTGATAATACAAGAAGAGTCTATTCTTATGACTATATTGTACTGTTCTTCTACTATTCCCACTAAACGTTTATGAATGAATTGCCTGCAGTCTGCAATAAAAGTCCAGCTGGGTGTTACCAGTTGGGGGTGTGTCCCTGCACAGTGTGAAACTAACCAATCAGTGCTGCCAGTGAAGTTTGACATGTTAGGGTGGGTTCACATCAGCGTTATGCTTTCCGTTTGTGTTTTCCGTTATAACATGGTTATAACGGAAAATAACGGAAACCATAAGACGGAAGTCAAAACGGAAGCCTTTAGAGGCTTCCGTTTTGATCCGTCATAATAGAAGCCTATGAGAATCATAACGGATCCGTCTGAGTTCCGTTATGCTGAACGGAAAACAAAGTCCTGTCGACAGGACTTTGTTTTCCGTTTTGCATAACGGGAACCAAATGGATCCGTTATGATTCTCATAGGCTTCTATTATGACGGATTAAAACGGAATGCCTCTAAAGGCTTCCGTTTTGACTTCCGTCTTATGGTTTCCGTTATTTTCCGTTATAACCATGTTATAACGGAAAACACAAACGGAAAGCATAACGCTGATGTGAACGAGCCCTTATATAAGGCAATTTATTGTGGTTTAATGTCATATATTCCCAGTATGGTTCTTGTATGGGTCCTACGGGGGTTAACCGACCCTGGTAAAGGGATTGTCTCACTTCAGCAAATGGCTTTTATCATGAAGACAAAGCTAATACAAGGCAATTACTAATGTATTGTGATTGTCCATATTGCCTCCTTTGCTGGCTGGATTCGATTGTCCATCACATTAGGCACTGCTCGTTTCCAGGGGTTACGACCACATTGCAATCCAGCAATGGTGGTCGTGCTTGAATACTATGGGAAAAGCGTTGATTTTTTCCATGGCCAGGATCATGGGAGTGAGTATAGGAAAACAAGGACTGCAGATCCTATCCTGGCCACTTTATATCTGCGCTGCAAGGGTAGTCATTAGCCCTCGATACGAGCTGTGTATAATGTGATGGAAAAATGAATCTCAGCCAGCAAAGGAGGCAATATGGACAATCACAATACATTAGTAAGTGCCTTGTATTAACTTTCTCTACATGATAAATGCCATTTGCTGAAGTGAGACAACCCCTTTAAGGATGAGTTATGGACTGTTTAGTCCGCCCCTAGTTCAGCTCAGTTAGTGAATGTCTTGAGTTTGCAGAGGACGGTAGAGCTGTGGCTTGGTCTTCACAAGACCAAAGTTGCAAGGGCACCCCAGCTACCATCAGGCAAAGTGTTTTCCCCCCGACAGAAGAAAAGGTGCCCCCTCATTTCACCACATCTATGTAACGATCGCCTCTTTGATTCCCTGTTACATCCAGAGCTACTACCAGGGGTGTAGCTATAGTGGAAGCAGGGAGGCGGCTGCTTTGGGCCCAAAACACAGAAGGGGCCCCCCCAGGAGGAGGACTGAAAGATTTTATTGTCAGGGCCACCTCAACAGTATTACACCATACCTCCCAACCGTCCCGGATCCAGCGGATTGCAGTGGCTGTCCCGGTACGGGGGAGCTATGTCCCGATCTCTGGCAGCCGTGTCTGCGTCCATAGGACAGTTGCCTGTTGCAAGAAGAAGCAGACAGCCGGAATGGGCTGCCTGCTTCTTCCATCTTTCTTCCTTCTTCTTCCACCCCCCCCCCCCAGCTCTCTCCGTACCTCTGCTATCTGTGCCTCATGTCTGGGTGGGGGGGTGGGGCCAGCCATCAGTCAGCATTGGCTCCGCCCCCTCTAGACAAGAGAAGAAGATCTCCTGCTGGTGATTCTGCTGCTAGGAAAAAGATAAGTATAAGGTTTTTATTTTATTTTTTTAACTTTCTGTGAGGGGACTGCACTGTGTTTATTATTCTTGTACTGTGACATCACTGTGTTTATTATCCCTGTACTGTGACATCACTGTGTTTATTATCCCTGTACTGTGACATCCCTCTGTTTATTATCCTTGTACTGTGACATCACTGTGTCTAATATCTCTGTACTGTGACATCACTGTGTTTATTATCCCTGTACTGTGACATCACTGTGCTTATTATCCCTGTACGGTGACATCATTGTGTTCATTATCCCTCTACGGTGACATCACTGTGTTTATTATCCCTCTACGGTGACATCACTGTGTTTATTATCCCTCTATGGTGACATCACTGTGTTTGCTAACCCTCTGCGGTGACATCACTGTGCTTATTATCCCTGCACGGTGACATCATTGTGTTTATTCTCCCTGTACTGTGATATCACTGTGTTTATTATCCCTGTACGGTGACATCACTGTGTTTATTATCCCTGTACGGTGACATCACTGTGTTTATTATCCCTGTACGGTGACATCACTGTGTTTATTATCCCTGTAAGGTGACATCACTGTGTTTATTATCCCTCTACGGTGACATCACTGTGTTTATTATCCCTCTACGGTGACATGACTGTATTTATTATCCCTGTACTGTGGCATCGCTGTGTTTATTATCCCTGTACTGTGACATCGCTGTGTTTATTATCCCTGTACTGTGACATCACTGTTTATTATCCCTGTACGGTGACATCACTGTGTTTACTATCCCTGTACTGTGACATCACTGTGTTTATTATCCCTGTACTGTGACATCACTGTGTTTATTATCCCTGTACTGTGACATCACTGTGTTTATTATCCCTGTACTGTGACATCACTGTGTTTATTATCTCTGTACTGTGACATCACTGTGTTTATAATCCTTGTACTGTGACATCCCTGTGTTTATTATCTCTGTTCTGTGACATCACTGTGTTTATTATCCCTGTACTGTGACATCACTGTTTATTATCCCTGTACGGTGACATCACTGTGTTTACTATCCCTGTACTGTGACATCACTGTGTTTACTATCCCTGTACTGTGACATCACTGTGTTTATTATCCCTGTACTGTGACATCACTGTGTTTATTATCCCTGTACTGTGACATCACTGTGTTTATTATCCCTGTACCGTGACATCACTGTTTATTATCCCTGTACGGTGACATCACTGTGTTTACTATCCCTGTACTGTGACATCACTGTGTTTATTATCCCTGTACTGTGACAACACTGTATTTATTATCCCTGTACTGTGACATCACTGTGTTTATTATCCCTGTACTGTGACATCACTGTGTTTATTATCTCTGTATTGTGACATCACTGTGTTTATTATCCCTGTACTGTGACATCCCTGTGTTTATTATCTCTGTACTGTGACATCACTGTGTTTATTATCTCTGTACTGTGACATCACTGTGTTTATTATCCCTGTACTGTGACATCACCGTATTTATTGAAACAAAAACAATAGGGGGCGCTTCCTGGTGAAATACCTAAGGGTTCACAGATAAGGACTTAGGTTATAAATACCTTACCGAGTAGTGTTGTGCAGATCCAGGCACAACACTAGGGAATGGCGTGGTCTCTCCTGTTGGGAGGATGAGTCAGGCTGCTGCGCTTGTTCGCCGGAATCCTCCAGATGAAGTCCGGAATACAATTAGGAACACATTAGTTCAACAAGGAGCAAGAAAAAAATAAACAAAAGTGCGCTGCTCTGCTATCTATAAGGTGATTTATTAAAAACATATGTATGACAATAAAAATAAAAAGCTAGCTACGCGTTTCAATGGCAGACTGCCACCTTCATCAGGCTATCACCATATTTATTATCCCTGTACTGTGACATCACTGTGTTTATTATCCTGTACAGTGACATCGCTGTGTTTATTATCTCTGTACCGTGACATCACTGTGTTTATTATCCTGCACTGTGACATCACTGTGTTTATTATCCCTGTACTGTGACATCACTGTGTTTATTATCTCTGCACTGTGACATCGCTGTGTTTATTATCCCTGTACTGTGACATCACTGTGTTTATTATCTTTGTACTGTGACATCACTGTGTTTATTATCCCTGTACTGTGACATCACTGTGTTTATTATCCCTGTACTGTGACATCACTGTGTTTATTATCTCTGTACTGTGACATCACTGTGTTTATTATCTCTGTACTATGACATCTCTGTGTTTATTATCTCTGTACTGTGACATCACTGTGTTTTTTATCCCCGTGCAGTAAGGGGACTGGGTTAGATTAGCTTATAGTGGGCGGAGTTAGGGGCATGGCCTAGCGCTGAAAAAATTTGCTAAGCGCGCCGCATAATATGTCCCTCTTTGTCTCTTTACAAAGTTGGGAGGTATGATTACACAATGACACTATACTGTGATATGACATACAGTATTAACAGGTAGGAAATGGCTGCGGGCCTGGTCTGAGAGAGCGATCTTGACTAACCGCAGGAGTGACGGTTGCACGGGATGAGGGGGTTTGCTTAGGGTGTTCAAAACTTGCTGTGGGGCCCAGTCAATTCTAGTTATGCCACTGGCCGACACCACATCCACATTCTGCCCTCCCCTCTAGGGTTGCCTCACTGTTGGTATCTCACTAGCAAGGCCGGTATTTTAGTGCCCCTGCCAATGCAGGTAATTTTTTTCTACCCGCAATATTAATTGCCGGTATTTTCCTACAAGGACTGCTGCTTCCATTGTGGAGCACTCATTAGTGCAGCCTTTACCTCCCTTCACTTGTGTTAATTTAAAAAAACAAAAAAAACAAACAAACACTCACCTCCTTCATTTGCTTGCGCCGCGGTGAATACTCGCTGATGACTGAAGGACAGGACCTGCGAGACATCGTCATACTGGAGCGCTGGTCTTGTGTCAAATGAAGAAGGTAAGTGTTTTTGTTTTTTTTGCAGAATCAGAGAAGGGGGCACTAATGGTGGGCATTATTCTTACAGGGGGCACTAATGGGTAGCATTATTCGTACTGGGGACACTAATGGGGGCATTATTCTTACTGGGGGCACTAATGGGGGGGCATTATTCTTACTGGGGGCACTATTCTCACCAGAGATCACTAATGGGAGCATTATTTTTACTGGGGGTCTCTAATGGGGGCATTATATTAACTGGGGAGCACTAATGGGGCCATTACGCCTTCTGAGGGGGGCACTAATGGGGGGCATTACTATTACTGGGGCAACTAATGGGGGCAATATTAATGCTGGAGGCACTAATGGGAGCATTATTAATGTTGGGTGGCACTAATGGGGGCATTAATAATACTGGGGGGCATTAATATTGTTGGGAACCACAGTATGAGAGCGACTTAACACCCTGTGTTAAGCCATGCCCCCACAACCACACCCTCTTTGGGGTGTGGCTTAACTTGGCCTGTATTTTATATTGGGAAAGGTGGCAACCTTACTCCCCTCTCCCAGCTCCTCAGGGGCTTCCGGCACCAGTATCACTGGTAACACCCATCTGGACTTTAACTGCACACTCCTGGCAATTCATTTCTAAACTTCTAGAAGAAATAAGAGAGGAACTCCACAACATAGGGGATCATTTATCAAGCTGGTGTAAAGTATAGAACTGGCTTAGTTGCCCATAGCAACCAATCAGATTCCACCTTTCATTTTGGACAACTCCTTTGGAAAATGAAAGGAGGAATCTGATTGGTTGCTATGGGCAACTCAGCCAGTTCGAGTGCTAAATCATGAAAAAGTTTCTGATTGTTAAAGCCTTTTCAGGCCTGGTCATCAAGAGGTTTGCTAAAAAATTGACGGAAAAAAGTAGCTGCTTCTCCATCTTTAAGTTTGTACTGACTCACAGCGCCTGGGGCGGTCATCCACTGTAAACAGAGCCATGCGTGTACGCTGTACATACATTTACCTTACATACCTATGCAACATGTAGCCCACAGCCGTACCTCCCGTCACACCATACCCTCAATAGAAAGCATACCAATGACCGGATTGATGAATGATAGCTCCTTCCCAGCCGTTTACATGGCCCATTTCCTCCTACAAACATTATTTGTCAAGTCTTAGGATTGCACATATTACCAATGGAGTATGAAACACAAACCACGCTGGATGTATGGAGAGTTTAGTCCCTGTAATTGCTAATGGAGAATTAGCGTTTGAAGTTTTTTTTTTTTCCACTTCCAATTCCTTAGTAATTGTTGAGTGTGAATGCGAGAAAAAAAAAAACTTCAAAAACATATTTTCACCTTAACGTATGAAAAGGAACCTGTATGGTGTGTTACTGGTGTGCAATTTGCTGTGAATACAAACATCAAATGAGGTGTTTGAAGTTTAGGAAGATCTTCTTACACGGCTGTTCCTGTCATAATGGAGGTGGTTCGAGGAGTCAGTGCTGGTTCGAGGAGTCAGTGCTACAGTGTAGGCGCTAAATCATTGCTGGGTCATATAGTCTGAGGCTACAGCTGGTCTGCAAAATATGGATACCGTCTGTGTGTCATTGGTCAGCAAAATGGGTTCGCAAAAAATGCGTAAGGCACACGGACAGTATCCATATTTTGGGGATCCGCGGTTTGCGGACTGCAAGGACCACAAAATACATATGGTCGTGTGCATATAGCCTTAAAACAAAGCTTCTTTGTTGCAGGGCCGCATCTGCCATGAGGCACGATGAGAATCTCGCTTCAGGCGGAGGCCGAGCAGCCTTTGAGGGAGTTTACTGGAGCCTTATAGCCTGCAGGCTAGTAGGCCTGAAGTCTTTCGAGCAGCAGAACGGCGCAGTAGGTCACAATGACATCACCACTACCTCTAGCGCAATGTCTCGGGTGACACAATGATGCGGTCGTAAATAGGAATGATGTAAACAGTCTCTCAACTCTTTTAAAGGGGGTCCATCAGCAGTTTTGACCATTCTAAACTGCTGACAGCACTTTGGCATGATCAAGGCTACGGAGAAAGAAGGGCAAACATGTATTTTGTGGAACTTTTATCACCAGAAGTAGTGAGAATATGAAGCTTTATTCTATTAGATTCTGCTCTTGTGGGCGACCTGGAGGTGGAGCTTCACTGTGAAGTGCTCTCTGTTCTGTACATTGAGTTGCCCCTCCTTTCCATTCTCAGCATCAGCTGTAGCATTCAACCAAGAGACCACTACAGCTGTCACTCAGAGCAGAAGCAGCTCAATGCAAAGAGCACGTCAAAGTCATGCTCCATCTCCTGGGCACTTGCAGGGGCAGAACCTGGCAGAATAGAAGTTCATATTCTTACTACACCTGATGAGAAAAGTTCCATAAAATGTCAGTTTGTCCTGTTCTCAGCAGCTACCTAGTGTGGTAAGCAGTTTTTAATGGTCAAAACTGCTGACAGACTCCAATTAAAGGAAATGTGTCGCCAAGTTTTTTTCCTGACAGTTAACACCAGATTGTGACACATATCCTTTTTTTTCAAATCTGTTTTTATTTTTTGTTTAAAGATGTATTTTTTGCTGTTTCCTGATTTCCTGAATGTGACTATGGGGGTCGCCATCTTGCCTGAGCTGTTCTTT
This sequence comes from Rhinella marina, assembly GCA_900303285.1. Taxonomy (NCBI): domain Eukaryota; kingdom Metazoa; phylum Chordata; class Amphibia; order Anura; family Bufonidae; genus Rhinella; species Rhinella marina. Next base: position 203,067 of record ONZH01028506.1, read on the forward strand.
ACAGCAATTAGAAACTTGCTTTAACAGTAGTCACATGGGCCATAGACACAATGCTCATTGACTTCTTGTAGAATAGATAAGCTTTGACAATCGCCTATTGTGAATGGTGGATCCTGTCTTATCTATACACAGAGGTGATATCAATACAGGCAGGATGAGAATGGCAGATAAGCAGATAACTGCAGTAAAGTGATCTGTTCATGCCAAGATATGCTGCCTGTTATTAGGTTTGTGCAAAAAGTGCAGGATTTTGTGCTTTTTGTTAAATTTAGATATTGACATGGAAAATGAAAAATAAAATCATCAAAAAATATGGTAAACATAAAAATGCAATTTAAACAATAGGTCATTTTCTGATTACACATTCCCTTTAATCAAAGCTGGAGCTCCTTTAATAGACTGCAGTTCCACTTTTTACCACTGCTGGTACAATATATTTTTCCTCCTAGACAGTAATGAAATAGCGCCCCCAGCAATCACATGGTAACAGCGGCTAAGCAGACATCATTATCTCAGTATGAATGTGTAGAGTGCAGCAGCTACACGTGTATCTGTGCGTCGTGTCTTCTGCGCTCGTTCCTAACAGCCTTTATATGTGATCATTTAACAGCTGTGCGTGCTGCGCCGAATGCATACATTGCCAAAATGTGTTACTTAAGAGCGGCTCCCTCTTGTTTAAGGTAGATTGAAAGTCCCTTTTTTTCCTGGAAGCATTTTTAATTATGATCTTCTGAGGAGGAGAATTCAATGAATTATTCTCAATAATAGTGATTTCTTACAGGAACCAAACGAGAGTCATACACTCACTGCGCCATTTAGTAAGATTAATGGGCTTCTACACACAGGAGATTACATTACATTAGAGTGTGCTTTAATATTTCCCTGTATTAAGCAAAAATATTTGCCCCCCCCCAAAAAAAAAAAAAAAACAAGGGAATTACCCTTCATAAAAGGGGTTGTTCCATGAAAAATATTCTACATTTTTCAAACCAGAATCTGATTAATTTTGTAACGTGTAATTAAAAATTTTGTATACTCAAAGATATACCATATACCTGAATAGCACCACCTGCTGTTTGTTGTTTTCCTTATTTTTCCGTCCACCTCAGTAACATCTCTGTTGAGGTCGCACATGCTCAGTTGAGTTCCATGCTTCAAGCTATATCCACCTGTATGTCTCACTGTGGCCCTAGCAACTTGTGCTCTATGAGGGAGATTTATCAAGGCCATCGCTTTCTGCGCGGTCTTGATATTCGCAGCACTGCACCTAATTTATAATGACATGCAGGCCTCAACATAAATTAGACACATCCTCCACCAGTCCTTGCGCCTAAACAGAAATATATGACAGCTTAGATTTCTAGTTTCATTTGCGCCATAAAATTGGCGTAAATGATAAATAAATTTGTACGGGCGGCTGGTCACGTCCCTTCTCCACCTTTGCCACGCCCCCATTAGGAAAAGTGGTGAGGACGGCTTAAAACTGATAGATACAACCATTTTTTTTTTTTTTTTTTTAAGTCACAGTTAAAAAAATCGCACCTGCAATTTTTTAACGCCACTTTTCCGGCACAAGGGAGATGATAAATCTCCCCCTATATATTTAACTATTGTTGATACTTACAAATACTGTTATTGATGTGGTTATTTTTGGATATTTTTGGCAATAACGATTTATCTATCTTTTTGAATAGATTTTTTTTTTTTTTGATTGAATAGAAATTTTAATGCTTAAAGGGGTCGTCTCACGTCAGCAAGAGGCATTTATTATGTAGAGAAAGTTAATACAAGGCACTTCCTAATGTATTGTGATTCTCCATATTGCTTCTTTTGCTGGCTGGATTCATTTTTTCATCACATTATACACTGTTCGCGTCCATGGTTACGACCACCCTTCAATCCATCAGTGGTGGTCATGCTCGTACACTATAGAAAAAAGCACCGGCCTGACTGGTGGCCGGGACCATCGGGGGCTCACATGGGCTGGTGCTTTTTCCTAAAGTGTGTAAGCACAACCACCACTGATTGATTCATTTTTTCATCAAATTTATACATTGCTCACTTCCATGGTTATGACCACCATTCAATCCATCAGTGGTGGCTATGATTGTACCCTATAGAAAAAAAGCACTGGCCTCTCTGGTGGTTGGGACCATGGGAGCTCACGTGGGCTGGTGCTTTTTCCTATAGTGTACAAACACGACCACCACTGATGGATTGCAGGGTGGTCGTAACCATGGAAACGAGCAGTGTAGATGACTAACTCAGCACTACTACAGCCGACTCATTCAGCTCTGCTGTGTCTCTACCAGTTTTACTCGTTTATGGTTTCGAGAGCCATTACCTGATGTTACCTGAAGATAATTATTTCAGTGGCAGAAATAAAGTTAAGAATTAATGAAAATGACCCCGTGAACAATTTAACCTCCCGCTCGCTGGGCCACGATGATTGGCCGGAAACAAATGCCTCTTTATAACGTTTTGTTATCATGGCGCTGGTTGTGTCATGAGTCACAACCCAGGAATTCGCTCTCCAGAAATACGATCAGTTACTTTAATTAAGGAATTCTATAAAGCAAAAATATGATCCTCTTATCAGCCGGGTGAAGAATCGAGTAGAGATCAGAGAGCATGTAAGGACAGCGCAAGATGGAGGAGGGGAGCTGAAAAATGGGGAATATCTCGCTCGGTGTCCAGCACTTCCCATGAAGTGTGTCATATTGTTGGCTGTGGTCATGATTTATAGGGTGTTACATGAGATCCTGCAAATGGTGTCACTCGGCCCATTAATTATGAGATAGCACTGAATTAGGACTAATTTTTTAATCTTGAGACAAAGGCCTCTTGACGTATCTTGGGTAGCTGAATTATAGACAGGTTGTTAACTATGAGCCAGTTCGTGACAGCAACCTTCCTCTTCGAGGTCTGAACTGTTTTTCACTATGTTGAAGGGGGTTGTCTGGCCTAGGAGCTGACAACCCCAATGGTTGAAAAATGAGCCCCATCAGGGGTGCACCTAACCTTTCTGCTGCCTGAGACGAAAACTGAAATGGCGCCCCCCCTTTCCCAATGCCAATTTCTTAACCTAACCCCTTCCCTTCAGCCCATGGCTCTTCTGCTGCCCCTCTCTTGCCCCTTCTGGTGCTGCCTGAGCCGATCCCCTCACCTGGCCTCATTGGTGGTGCATCCCTGAGCCCCATTTAAAAAAAATATACTCACCTGTCCACAGTCCCATTATTCCTGTGCCGCTACGACTTTTTCGGCCTCGGCCAGACCGAAAGTGGCTTGGTCCCGTGACCGTCATGGCCAGTAACTGGCCTATCGGCTACATGTGCTTGCACGACAGGTCACCACCAGTGACTTGCCTTTTAGGCACAAGTGACAGCTGAGGCCAGTGATTGGCCACAACGGCCATGGGTTATCCCAATTTTGACATGGGTTATGCTACTATGCCCAGGGGTGCACCACCAATGAGGCCAGGTAAGGCAATCATTGGTGGTGCACCCCTGACAAGAACCATAGAACATGTTAAGAAAATTGGTTAAGAAATTGGCATGGGTAAAGGGGTGCTGTTTCATTTTTCGTCTCAGGCGGCAGAAAGGCTAGGTGCACCCCTGACTATGCCACTGGTTCAGCTAGGATAGGAAGCGGCTGGGAAGCACTGGAACGGTGGGACTGGGGATAGGTAGTAGGTTTTTTTTAACAGAGCACATCTTCCAACGACTGGGGTTGTTGACCTCTAGGCCAGGCAACCCCTTTAAACCTGTGTGTAGTGTGGGAGTCATGGCTGTCATTTTTACAAAAAAAAAAAACAGTATATGTCAATGCATCTGTACTAAGACAGTCTCTTCTAAATTACAGCAAGGGCCCTGATAAAGGTTAACTTGAATCAATAAAGGAACAAGGCTTGAGCCACAGGTGTCTGATTGCTGGGACCTCACTATGGGGATCCCCACCGAAGACTAAAATAAGGGCCCCAAGACCGCTTTGTTTCTCCTTTCATGATGACTATGGTGAGGAGGAGAATGAGTGGAGCAGTGATTGGGCACTGTCACCATTCATGGTCTGTTGGGCAATGTATAAGGCCGATCTACTCTAGGAGGAAATGAGGGATTGGGAGCCCACTATTGTGGCACTTAAAATGCCCATACACCTTCAATTGCATAGCAGAGGCTTATCTCCTGCCAGAATAAAGGGCCAGGCATTAAAATTCAACTTGCCCTAACATTCTTTTCTCCAACATCATTTGTATAATGAGTCAGTCGCCCATTCACATTAGACAGTTGGCCAACCTTACAGAAATCAGATGGTCCAACTGATGATAATCTAATGTATATGCTGGCATTAACCATTTAATTTGCCCTCTGCCCCCCAAATATGCTGATATCTATTATATATGGTGATAGAGGAGAGGAGAACCCAAAGCACAGATCATACAAGGGCCCCTTTATGATAGTGACAGGCTTTACAGCTAGTATAGAAAGTCCCAACCCATCTACACCATCTCCTTGACCGTTGGGTAAGTTCCCCACTCCTGCAGTTTCTTGGTAGAGGGGCACCCAGCACAGATTTATGCAATCCAATCACAAGAAGAAGGGAGCCAACCAGGCCTGGTTTACCTCATTACGTACATTACGTACATACGCCTGTGTCTAACTGGTTTAATGCTTGGAAAGACCTACTAGACTGAAAGTATCAATAGACCTACTGGAGCCTTCTTATGAGTCCATCATCAATGTTTGGACACTTTCTAAGTGGATCTCTGTATTTTACCACCATTTACTTTTTAGGTCCAATGAAAAATATTCTTCAGTTTTCAAACCAGGGCCTGGATCTGAACACTTTTGTAATTGCATGTAATTAAAATTTAGCATAAACTAAGATGTATCTATATAGTTCCACCTGCTGTTTGTTTTTTTCGCATTTCTTTGACCTGTTCACTGAGATGGCTGCACATGCTCAGTTTCATCCTTCAGCGGGTTCCTGAGCAGTGATAGGGAGAGCATGGACACGCCTCCTGACCTGTGATAGGGAGAGCTGAGACACGCCCCCTAGCTGTAATAGGGAGAGCTGAGACACACCTCCTGAGTTGTGATAGGAGGAGCTGAGACACGCCCCCTTAGCTGCAGCAGAAAACACACTCCCCTTGAGCTGTCCGCTTGAAATAAATCTAGCAGAGCAATGAATGGGGAGATCTCTGGATCCTTGTGAGGTGCAGGGCTGGTTCTAGCTTTGTTAGAAAGAGATTGTCATGTACTACCGTATATGATGTCTGATTTTCATTTTTTACATTAATCATGGGATAACCCCTTTAAGGGGGTTCTTCTACAAGTTTAAAAAAAAATCTGGGGTCATACACGTGTATTTTCCAAAACCCTCCTCTCCAGTGTCATTTACTCCAGCTTTAGCTTCTATACTCACCCGTCTAGAGCTCTGTTCTCTTCAGTTTTTGTGGGTGGGCATCAGCTCACCCCTTGCGTCCAACAAGCGATTCCACTAATACATAGCACTGTGGTTTTCAATCTCTTCCGTCCAATTTTCTTCCACACTTGTAGAGAGATAGAGCTATATATTTCTACCATGAATGAAGAGTGTGTGGGCCACGTCACCTGCTCTACTATGAGATCACTATGTAGATGAAAGTGAAAGGAAGGAGGGATCTGGGAATCTACTACCCATGGCAGTCCAACATTGAATGCGCTGAATTTTGGCCAAAGGAGAAACAGCAGGGGGCGCTTCCACAGAGGAAAATGAAATTACATAAAAACCTAATAATACTTTTATTGCATGTCTATTGGATTAATACTTCATTTGAAATGTCCTATTCATTGCCTAGTGATACTTTTTCATTGGATAACCCCTTTAAAATATCTTGATAATGGTTGGTGCCCCATTTTTCTAGTTCAGAGTTCCAAATCATCTACGTAGACATACATTTAGATGACTACTAGCAGTGACCACTAGGAGGAGCTTAGATTAGAAACTCAACGCCTAAACAATATGTGACAAGCTCCAAAGCTCCCTCTAGTGGTGACTGCAGGTAGACAGAATGTTATCCTTTAACTGTATGTCTATGCACAGAATTTGAAGCTCTGTATCAGACTGCCTGCTCTGAAGGCGCATTAAGAAATAAATATTTTTCGCCCTATAAGAAGCATCGGCTCATAAGACGCACATAGGTTTTAGAGGAGGACAATAATAAAAAAAATATTTTTCATCAGACCTCTGGTCAACCACCAATCAGACGCCCAATGTTAATTACACTTCATCTGACAGCCCAAATAAGACCCCCAATGTTAACCAGACCTCAGATAAGAGCCCCATGCCTTTTATTAGCCCCCATATGCCTCATATCAGACCCCCTATATGCCTCTTATCAGCCCCCCTATATGCCTCTTATCAGCCCCCAGAAGTCTTATATCAGCCTCCTATATGCCTCTTATCAGCCCCCCTATATGCCTCTTATCAGCCCCCAGAAGTCTTATATCAGCCCTCTATATGCCTCTTATCAGCCGCCATCAGTCTTATATAAGCCCCCATTGCCTCTAACAACCCCAGCAGCTTCTTATCAGCCCCCAGTGCCTCTTATAAGCCCCCATTGTCTCTCACCAGCCCCCAGTGCCAATTACCAGCCCCCAGCAGATTCTTATCAGCCCCAGTGCCTCTTATAAGCCCCCCATTGCCTCTCACCAGCCCCAGCAGATTCTTATCAGCCCCCAGTGCCTCTTATAAGCCCCCCCATTGCCTCTCACCAGCCCCCAGCAGATTCTTATCAGCCCCCAGTACCTCTTATAAGCCCCCCCATTGCCTCTCAACAGCCCCCAGAAGATTCTTATCAGCCCCCAGTGACTCTTATAAGCACCCCATTGCCTCTCAACAGCCCCCAGCCACATTATATTCGCCCCCAGCACATACGGTAGTCACAATTTTGAACCTTTTCAGCTTAAATGAACGGGATGCGGTGGGCATTCCCTTTAAGTATAGGTTATAGCTGACCGTGTTCTAGAACGTGAGCTCATAAATTAGAGAACATTTTATAACCATCTCTTCTCATTTAATTACACAGCATTACAATTGATCAGTGAGCAAATATGATCAAACATGATTTCGGTTTTGAAGATTCATTTTCGCCTCGTCTCCGTGTCATTTAGTTATGGAGCCCTCAGATTCATCAATCAATACTTTACTATTACAGAGTTGTGAAAGTTCAATAAATTACGCTCAAGTTTGCAGCAGTTCGACCTGATTAGTTTCAGGCAATATTAATGGATGTGTAGCGTATGAGTCGGCTAATGGCATTTTTTGTATCTACTTTTGTATGTTTTGTATTCAGGATTGTATGGAGATTATTGTCAGCTAGGATATAGATTTATGACCGGTATTACGCTGAAAATGCATTACCTCTGATTAAAGGCTCCGTATGGTGTAAAATATTAATATAAGTCATAGTCACCTTACTGATCCCCTGCCGCTCTGGTTCCGAAGCTTCTTAATCTTTCACTGATGTCCTGGTCCCACACGGAAAGTGACCACTCAGCCAATTGTTGGCTAAGGTGGGTCACAGCCGATTGGCTCAGAGGTCATTTCCTGTGCGTCAAGATGAACCAGGAAGCAGAGATCAACGGCGGACTATGAAGCAACCAATTGGTAGCAGAGGGGGAACAATAAGAGGAGTATGACTTATGTCATTTCAAAACTACAACTCCCAGCATGCCTGGACAGCCTACAGCAGGGCATGATGGGAGTTGTAGTTTTATAACAGCTGGAGGGCTGCAGGTGGACAATCCCTTACTTAGGCGAAACCTTTTAAAAAATTGACAGGGCCAGACAACCCCTTAAAGGATATCTGTCAGCAGATTTGTACCTATTACACTGGCTGACCTGTTACATGTGCGCATTGCTTAGAAAAATGATGTTTTAATATATGCAAATGAGCCTCTAGGGAGTGTTGCTGTTGCACCTAGAGGCTCTGCTCTCTCTGCAACTGTTTGACAGGGCCAGTTGGGATAACGTTTGATGGCATTTTCACTGCCTGGTCCTGTCAATCAAAGTGGAGAGGGTGTGGCAGTTGCAGAGAGAGCAGAGCCTCTAGGTGTAATGGCAACGCCCCTGTTGCTCCTAGAGGCTCAGTTGCATATATTAAACCATACTTTTTCTCAGCAATGCAGGCACATATGAGCCTCTAGGCGCAATGAGGGCGTTGCCATTACACCTAGAGGCTCTACTCTCTCTGCAACTGCCGTATCCCTTCCACTTTGATTGACACAGGTTGTGTGTGGTATTGCAGATCGGCACTATTCACGTTCATGGAGATGAGGTGCAATACTGAACACAACCCATGAATTGATTTAGTTTTTGAAGAAACTAGCCACATATTTTTTTAAACCTTTACCAACTGCCGTTGTGGACCCATTTAAAGGGGTCTTATTATGAAAACCCCTTTTCTACTGAAGCGGAAGTGATCATCTGAAGGAAGACATTGAAACAAGGTAAAAGAGGATGCCCAGACATGGAAGTAGTTTCCAGCAGGGACCCATGAGGCATTGGAATGGGATCTGCAAGGGATCGGTCAGACGAGTGGGACTTATTTTAAAATCTTACACCATTCTGATTCTGAACATTTTTGCCTCGGCTTGAAAACTGAAAAATCCTTTTAAATTTGCAGGATTTATATTCAATGTAATTTTTTTACGACGCACTGAGATATATTTCTTTGCTCCAAGCACCTTATTTACTTACATAATTCAATTTGCTTTCCATACCTTGGAGTCCTTTGTAATGGATGGTCGCATCAAGCACAAAAATACTCAAATATTTTCCGCCTCTGAGATTTATCATTGTGTTCTGACTGTAAATATCCATAAATGTCCATAATGTGAAACAGAAATGAACCTTTCCTGGGCCCGCTACGGAAGCGCCTCTTACCCTGAGCTCGAGTCACAACAGAAGCGCTCCCGCGTGGCGCGGTTATTAATCCTCCGCAGCGCAGGACACAGGCTGATGAGATCTACAGCCTGTTTTCACAGATGGCCGCGCTCTTGTGTATTTGATTTAAAAAAATATTAAACAAAACTGGCTGTTTCCTTTCTCTCTGCAAGCAATTACTGGAGACAAAATAGGAAAAAGACGTGTAACACAAAAGACTTGGGGGTGGGAGATCAGGCAGAGCGACCAGATAAAGATGTCTGTCATTTATAAAAAATATTCATTTGCTGTAAATGTCTTCAATATGAAGGAACTTTGTAAATAGTCTTGTTAGAAGAGTTAAAATTCTACTTCTGTTTTGTGCTTATGCAGGGCTGTGTGTTTCCATAGTAACAGACTACAAACTTTGCGTAGTCACACCCTGCAGTCACTTTCCCTTTTTCTTCTGTCCCTTAGGGCTCATGCCCTAAGCCGTTTTTGCAGGTCCACGAAACACGGATACCAGTTGTGTACGTTCTGCATTTTAAGGAAAAGAACGCACAAGACCGGTATCTATAGCACAGAAGAGGACATGTTCTATTTATTTGCGGGTGCCACAGAATGGACATATGGAGGCAGACAGTACACAGTATGCTGTCCACATCTTTTGCGGCCCCATTGAAGTGCCGCAATCGGATGCGGATCGGATGCGGACAAAAAACAAGGTCATATGCATGAGCCCTTGCTTGTAGGTAACATACATTCTGTAGGTAAACAAGAAATAGAGGACTGATGGAAGGGAACGGGACTGCAGGGTTTGTTTGTAGTCTGTAACCATAGAAACACCCAGGTCTGCATAGGAGCTGCATACACAACGCAGGTTGTAAAAATGCCTGGCAAGCTGTCAATGATTACCTGCATAGATGACCATGTAAATTCATACATAGTGCTTTCTACTGGGGTTGTAAAGTAATACATAGACGGGCCCACCTCCCCACTCTGAACACGAGAAGAGAGTCCCAAGAAGAATACCCCTCTCTTTGACTTCCATAGAGTGTCTTTACACTAGGATTACCACTTTACCAGTAGACCACTGACCCAGCCAGTATTGGTGCTGGAGGCCAATGTCAGTATTTTATTTCTACCAACATATTGAAGCACTAGTAATTTCTCTGCTCTGCCATCTAGCTGACTCCATCTAAGTCCTTGCTGTGCGCTCTGGCTGACTCCATATGCAGTGCCTTGCGAAAGTATTCGGGCCCCTGGAACTTTTCAACCTTTTGCCACATTTCAGGCTTCAAACAAAAAGATATAACATTTAAAATTTTTGGTGAAGAATCAATAACAAGTGGGTCACAATTGTGAAGTGGAACAAAATTTATTGGATAATTTAAACTTTTTTTGTAATAATAAAACTGAAAAGTGGGGCGTGCAAAATTATTCAGCCCCCTTGCATTAATACTTTGTTGCGCCACCTTTTGCTGCGATTACAGCTGCGGTCTCTTGGGGTATGTCTCTATCAGTTTTGCACATCTAGAGACTGAAATTCTTGCCCATTCTTCCTTGCAAAACAGCTCGAGCTCTTTGAGGTTTGTGAACAGCAGTTTTCAGCTCTTTCCACATATTCTCAATTGGATTCAGGTCTGGACTGTGACTTGGCAATTCTAAGACCTGGATACGGTTATTTTTGAACCTTTCCATTGTAGATTTTGCTTTATGTTTGGGATCATTGTCTTGTTGGAAGATAAATCTCCATCCTAGTCTCAGGTCTTTTGCAGACTCCAACAGGTTTTCATCCAGAATGGTCCTGTATTTGGCTCCATCCATCTTCCCATCAATTTTAACCATCTTCCCTGTCCCTGCTGATGAAAAGCAGGCCCAAACCATGATGCTGCCACCACCATGTCTGACAGTGGGGATGGTGTGTTCAGGGTGATGAGCTGTGTTGCTTTTACGCCAAACATATCGTTTTGCATTGTTTCCAAAAAGTTGGATTTTGGTTTCATCTGACCAGAGCACCTTCTTCCACATGTTTGGTGTCTCCCAGGTGGCTTGTGGCAAACTGTAAACGAGACTTTTTATGGATATCTTTGAGAAATGGCTTTCTTCTTGCCACTCTTCCATAAAGGGCAGATTTGTGAAGTGTTGGACTGATTGTTGTCCTATGGACAGACTCTCCCACCTCAGCTGTAGATCTCTGCAGTTCATCCAGAGTGATCATGGGCCTCTTGGCTGCATCTCTGATCAGTCTTCTCCTTGTTTGAGATGAAAGTTTAGAGGGACGGCCGGGTCTTGGTAGATTTGCAGTGGTCTGATACTCCTTCCATTTCAATATGATCGCTTGCACAGTGCTCCTTGGGATGTTTAAAGCTTGGGAAATCTTTTGGTATCCAAATCCGGCTTTAAGCTTCTCCACAACAGTATCATGGACCTGCCTGGTGGGTTCCTTGGTCTTCATGATGCAGAACCCTGAGACTATCACAGAGCAGGTGCATTTATACGGAGACTTGATTACACACAGGTGGATTCTATTTATCTTCACCAGTCATTTAGGACAACATTGGATCATTCAGAGATCCTCAATGAACTTCTGGAGTGAGTTTTCTGAACTGAAAGTAAATGGGACGAATAATTTTGTACGCCCCATAGTGATGAGCGAGCCGGAGCGGCAAGATTCGGGATTTGCACGAATCTTGCCTGCTTCGGCTCGGCTCGGCATCTCGAGATTCGTGAGTCACTGCCAATTTGAAATGCCCGGTTTTTTCAGCCAATCAGCATCAAAGGGAAGCCTGTGGGAACGCCTGCTGTGATGTAACAGCCCCTATACCTCCCCAGCAGTGATTGGCTGGCAGTGACATGTGGCCTAAATTTACATAAGGTAGGGACCTGCAGCATCAGCCTCAGGCCTCATTCACACGTCCGCAAAAATCGTCCGCATCCGATCCGCAATTTTCGGACAGGGTGCAGACCAGGTGCGGACCCATTCACAGTCAATGGGGCCGCAAAAGATGCGGACGGCACACTGTGTGCTGTCCGCATCCGCACTTCCGTTCCGTGGGTCTGGAAAAAAATAGAACATGTCCTATTCTTGTCCGGATCCACGGACTGGAAAAGGCATTTCTATCATGTGCGTTCCGCAAATTGCGGACTGCACATGGGCCGCTGTCGCTCATCTCTAACGCCCCACTTTTCAGTTTTATTATTACAAAAAAAGTTTAAATGATCCAATAAATTTCGTTCCACTTCACAATTGTGACCCACTTGTTGTTGATTCTTCACCAAAAATTAAAAATGTTATATCTTTTTGTTTGAAGCCTGAAATGTGGCAAAAGGTTGAAAAGTTCCAGGGGGCCGAATACTTTCGCAAGGCACTGTATGAAGGGAGGTTATCCCCCAAGCACTGCAATATCCCGGGATATTTAACTTTTATTCTGCCTCTAAATTGATCCTGCCAGGTCTTGAACCCAGGACCTTCTGTATAAGAGACAGACACTCTGAGCCACAGAACACACTGTTATTAATAGGGGATTTTTTTGCCATTACACCTAGAGGCTGTGCTGTCTCTGCACTTTGATTAACAAGGCCAGTGGAAACATCATCACCCCTGGCCTTGTCAATCAAAATGCAGAGGGCGCGGCAGCTGCAGAGACAGCAGAGCCTCTAGGTGTAATGGTAACGCCCCCGTTGCTCCTAGAGGCTCATTTGCATATATTAAAGCTTCATTCTTCTCAGCAATGCAGGCACATAGGAACATGGGACCAACACAGATGCCTTCAGCTGTCAAGTGCACATGTAACAGGTCAGCCAGTGTCATAGGTACAAAACTGCTTTAACTACTGGGCTCCTGACAGGCAGCAAGCAGAGATCTTGAAAACTGTGAGAAATTGCTACATAAAATGTTTTGGAAATTGATATAACTTTACATTATACAGAAAACAACATATTTGTGCTAAAAGTGGAATATCCCTTGAAGTACAGCTGGAAAGATAGCCATTGCACAGTATTTCTAACCTTTCAATGGAATATTTCATAAATTATCAGCTAATCCAGATATATTTATATAATTATATTTCATTAATATAAATCTGCTCTTTCTATCCTTAGGTGTCCATAGGGCGGTGATCTCTGTATACAGTCTAATAGAGGAAATGCTGTCAATCACTGAGTAGGACCACCCCCTGGACTCCTAAGCAACGAATGATAAGGGATTAAATTGAATAGAATATAACTACTGACTCAATAATGTAAAGGTATATATCAGTCTGCTCAGCTCCTCCTGCTCTATACCATGCACCCACAGATAGGACCGTACGTACAATGTGACAGGTTCCCTTTAAGGATATTGTAGGTAGAATCTGCTATAGACTGAAACTTTCTCTGAGAAGTCGTATGTTTCGGTTTATGGATATTTGCTAGAACAAATGTCAGTGCCAACGTCAGCTGTTTTGGAGTTGTATTTTCTGTGCTGTGTAGGACGGAGGTGGTAGACGTCCTCATTCATACAAGCCAACACAATGAAATAAGTTTAATTGGAGCTGAACATGAATTGAAAAGTTCCTGCAAGTTGAGGCAGTGAAGTGGAACTGCAGAACGTCCCCGCCTGATCTGGAAATATAATGTGTAATCACGACTGAATCTGTTCTCGGCAGCGGTAGGAAAAAGACTGCAGTAAAGAATATATTGTAATTGGAATTATGGGTGAATATTACTGCACCGAGGAATTTTATTGTACAGTGTGCGGTGGAGGAACATGAGCACTTACAACTAGTGACACCTACAGGCCAAAAGGTGCTACTGCAGCCGCTCCTAAAAACATAATGGTAACGTGATGAACTACATTATTAGATACATTCCCCTGTATGCAGGGGTGCACCACCAATGAGGCCAGGTGAGGCGATCGCCTCAGGCAGCACCAGGTAGGGGCAATAGAGGGGGGCAGAGGAAGGGCCATGGGCTGAAGGGAAGGGGTTGGGTTAAGAAAATCGCATTTGGGTGGGAAGGGCGCCGTTTCAGTTTTCACCTCAGGCAGCAGAAAGGCTAGGTGCACCCCGCCTGTATGTCCCCTAAATCCTACTTTTGTTTATATAAAATATGGGCTGTAGTGCAGTCCCCAGAGTTATCCAAGAGTCTAAAAAATTGCCTAGTTATGTCGCGGTACATCTCATACTCCTCTGCTGGGGCACAGCAAGTGCAAATTTTCCAGCCCCTATGACAGATATTGGTTGCCTCCCAGTTGTAAATAGCCATCATGTAATGCTTTATTTATCCAATGGGGGCGCTGCAGAGGAATAGAACATATGGGACTATCAGCAAATATGATCTTGGCACTATAGTGCGGTATGGCGATATTATGTGAGCAGACAATTAAAGAAAAACATATGGCAAGAAGGAGTTCTGCTTTGCTTGGCACGCAGGGTCCCGTTTTCTAGAAAACTTCTAAAAAAAGTAAAATTGATCATGTTTAGAGCTCAAGGAATCAAAAGGATCAAAAAACGGATAAAAAAATACGGATGACGTCCGTGTGCATTCTGTATTTTGCGGAATGGAACAGCTGGCCCCTAATAGAACAGTCCTATCCTTGCCCGTAATGCAGACAATAATAGGACATGTTCTATTTTTTTGCGGAATAGAAATGCATACGGAGTAACTTCCATTTTTTTTTTTTGGGCCCATTGAAATGAATGCTTCCGTATACGGTCCGCAAAAAAAAAACGGAACAGACACGGAAATAAAATACTTTCATGTGCATGAGGCCTTAACCTTCCTTATTTTATTGATTCTTTTTTTGTCTATCTGGAAACCATCAACAAGCAGGTTAACATCTTATTATTACCTTAATACCTAAATATACCCTGCTTCCAAATACTTTCATCAAGATGTTAATGGACCAATGTGATCCACAGACCATTCACCCCGAATATTATGCGTCCTAAGATCTATCCACAGCAGCTTGTTGACAGGCTCCAGATAGCGTTATAATTAAAGTCAGTCCTGTGTTAGGAAAGCTGTCGGCTTCCACTGAATGGCAATATTCCAAACATCCACTTTCTTGCTCTCTGAATACACAGTGGTGTGGAGGATTTAGTATGAGGATGAGCAGAGAGAATAATCCAGTCTTTTCTATAAACACACATGACAGTGAGAAGTGTGCACACCGCCATAACGCGCTGCCATTTAGCTATCAGTTCAAATTAACCTTTTATCGTCCTTTCTGATCTCACTCCTTTGCATTAAAGGTTCTGTTCGATTTAGGCTACATGCACATGACCGTATGTGTTTTGCGGTCCGCAAATTGCGGATCCGCAAAAAAAAAGGGATGACGTCCGTATGGCTTCCGTTTTTTTTGCGGATCCATTGTAACAATCCTGTTCTTGTCCGCAAAACGGACAAGAATAGGACATGTTCTATTTTTTTATGGAATGGACATGCGAACATATGGACACGGAATGCGCATGAGTCGTTTCCGTTTTTTTCAAGCCCCATTGAAATGAATGGTTCTGCATATAGACATTTAAAAAACACAGAAAGGAAACGGAAGAAAAATATGTTTGTGTGCATGAGCCCTAACATAGACAGCCCCCTGATTCCAATGGGCAATGTGCAATGCTTCATTTCACCAGTGGTGGCGCTGTATGGGAAACACTTGCTGTTAGATGACAGCAGATGGCTTGCTAGAAGGATAAACTGAGATTACTGGGGCAGATTTACTAATCCTGTCTAATAGACTGTGTAAATTTAGGGTAGAATGTATCATCGCTGTATGCCATTTTTCAAAATTTTGGCATTTTCCCTTTTCCATCACCCTTTACCCATGGGGCAGGCTTTGGGCATGACACATGTGGTCTAGTCTAACTTCATACCACCTATTGGTTAGCTTACTTTACAACAGATTTTTGTGTCCAAATTGTGGAGCACAAGAGGCATCTCAAAAGCATGCCCTTTTTCCGCTAAGTCACGCCCTTTACCCACAAAGCTATGCCCCCTGAGTGGACCAGGTGCAGTATTCTTTTTGGCCTACTTTTCTGGTAAGTAGCGGCCTGCAGGGGAGGTGTTAGGTGGAGAGGATGGGAGTGATGGCTGCAGTGAGGATGTATAGTAACCAAGAGGGGGCACTACCATTTGTATACCTAGCTACAGTCTCCAAAGGCTAGTAAACAATGTCATCTGTGTATTGAATTACAGGTCCTCTGATACTGTGCCTTAATAATATTATTATGCGACTGTTATTACATATCTTGTGCCTGGTTGTCCAAAAGGTGGCAGTATATCTTTAGATAGAATGGAGTTTACCAATCCATTCTCCCCCTTTTGGGTAGAAGTGGGGTAGTCCTGCTTCCTACCAGGGGAGGGGTTGGAGTAAGCTATAGGAGAGTCGAGAGTACAGAAGTGGAGTTGTACTCCTGTTGAAGTGTTGAAGGATACATTTTTGGATGGAATGAATTCATGAAATATTGAGCCTACCAATATGTTGAAGGCCCTGCTTCTACTACCCCATGCTTGTCCCAATCTAAACTTCATCCCTGGCAGCTTGTTACAAATATATCTCATGGCGCCTAGCCTAATATTTTGTAGCCACTACATTGTGGTCTAGGGTGCATACTATAAAACACCAAATGGCACTATTGTGTATGTACTCTATCACATTCTATAGTACTGTATGTACAATATGGAAGTATTATTTGGGTAGTGTTTTTCACGCTTTCAAAGGTCTTTGGTCCTTAAATGCAGTTTTAGTACCCCAGATACTCATATAATATTGGATTCAAGCTGAAAAGTGTAATTTAAGTATGAAATTGTTGCGCCTTTATTCTAGTAATTAATTTCTATTTCATTTTTTTAGTTATTAAGATTCATAATCCTCTCCACAAGAATAATATAACTAAAGTACATTAATTACATGAATTTAATGGAAGGTGAACGCACAGACATAAATAGAGATTTCACAGCGCTCATTCATTTCTCAGACTATGTACGATATAGAAATTCATAATCCCTAACAATGCCCCATTGTAGGGTGACCTCAGCTAACCCCAGAGATAGAATAGTAAACAACAGTGTACGTGTATATATCTACTGTATGCATGTTTCAGACCTCCAGACTAAGCCCTCATGCACACGACCGTATGCATTTTGCGCTCCGAAAAAAACGGATCTGCAAAAAATACAGATGACGTCCGTGTGCATTCCGTATTTTGGGGAACGGAACAGCTGGCCCCTAATAGAACAATCCTATCCTTGTCCGTAATGCGGACAATAATTGGACATGATATATTTTTTTTGCGGAAAGGAAATATGGACATACGGAAACAGAATGCACATGGAATAACTTCCGTTTTTTTTTGCTGACCCATTGAAATGAATGGTTCTGCATACGGTCCGCAAAAAAGAACAGAACGGACACGGAAATAAAGTACGTTCATCTGCATGAGCCCTAAGGGTTCTATTATCTCTTTAAAGGGGTTGTGCAAGAATGGGGGGGGGGTTGGTAACCCCTCATCCCCCCGCCCCAAATTCTGCCGGACCTGCAAAGGGAAGATCACTTACTTGCTTTCCCATGCCGGCTCCCTGGTCCTTCTCCTGCAAGCCTGCAATGCTCCGCTGGGTTCCAGCAATGTCAACATCCAATCATGGGGCAGTATCTAGATCCCTTTGTGACCATATATTCATTTGTCATGACCCAAGGGGGGAGCCGGACACCGCTATGGCCTGTGATTGGCTGCGGCGATGTCAAACCGTATGTTGACATGGCTGGAGCCCAGCGGGGAAGGAGCGGGGAGCCAGCAGTGGGAAGAAGGTAAGTCATCTTCCCTTTGCAGAATCGTGAGGGGCAGTTGCCAAACCCCCCCTATTCTTGTACAAGCCTTAGAGCATCTGTCAGCATGATCAACCCCAGTAAATCATAGCACCTGGTAAGGTTGATCATGCTGAATACAACAACCCTTTTCTTCCAGCAATCACTTTTGTTGTTTCGGAGAAATTAGTACTGTTATGCTAATGGGATGCCCAGGGCACTAAGGGACCGTCCTGAACCCTCAAAGCGCCTCCACCTTTCCCCCTTAGCCACTTCCTTTTTCTCTGAGAGGGCCAGGCATCATCACTGTTCCTTTGCTTGCCTTTGAAATCTTGCACATGCTTCACTGAGAGATCAGTCAGCGCATTCGCCGACTGTACTCTCGACGATGCACATGCAAGATTTCAGGGTCAGGTATCTTAACAATGATGATGCCTGACTCTGTCAGTCAGTGGGAGAGAGGAAGTGGCTAGGGAGGTAAAGCGGTGCTCCCAGACGCTAGGCCCATCCTTTTGTGCTTCCAAACACCTCATTGGCATAAAGATAAAAGTGCTAATATCTCCAAAATTACAATACGAATTGTTGTAAGACAGGGGACATTGCACTCAGTATGATCAACCCTACAAGGTAAGTATGTCTGGTTTGCTAGGGTTGATAATGCTGACAGATGCTCTTTAAGGCTCTATTCACACTGCTGTCCGAGGTACACACAGATGCTTGCTGCTTTAGTCAAAGAAAATCCTGACAAGAGCCAATGTAACCCAATTTAAGTCAGTGGGGCTTGGCCTGGCAGGTGCCGATGGTATCCATTGTATGACTGATCTGGCAGTTTGTTGTGGTTAAGCCTACAAAGCAGCCTCAAAGAATCATGGACAGAAGAAAAAAGTTCCCAATTTTATGGACTGACCAGAAATTTCTGGACGGTTGGCCTGTATAAGCATGAAGGAAGGGGTACTTGGAAGAGAGCTTGAATGTAGGGTCAGACTACACAGAGTTTATTTGTTGTCTGTTACCAAGGAAACACATACATATACAGTAACTCCTGAGTTCAAATCCAACCAAAGGCAAAGTCTGGAAGAGATGTGTACTGTTCCATTGTTGTGCGGTTTTCCTCTGGATGATCTTGCTTCATTCCCTAGTAAAAAACACAGCAAGATACTGTAGGTTAATTATGAATTTAGAGTGTGAGCCGCAGGGGGGATAGGGACTGATGTAAGTGAGGATTTCTGGAATATGAACATCTTACATAAAATAAATACCTACCTGTAATAGATCATCACTGAATGCAGTGTAGAATGCTTCCATTAGGTTATAATAAGATAAAATATGTACTCTTATCTTTCTTCAGACAACCATATCGCATAATGGATGAAAAATAATATGTGGAAAGTCAAAAATAAAC
The DNA here is from genome assembly GCA_900303285.1 of Rhinella marina. Taxonomy (NCBI): domain Eukaryota; kingdom Metazoa; phylum Chordata; class Amphibia; order Anura; family Bufonidae; genus Rhinella; species Rhinella marina. The sequence goes on from ONZH01028506.1 coordinate 222,164, forward strand.
TGGAAAGAACCAATACATACTTTATTGGATATAAAGCGTATTAGGCCCCATTCAGTGCACGGCGTGTACAGTGTTTCACTGTACGGCAGCCTCAGGAAGTGCACGGCGTCATAGCAACCAATGATGCCGTGCGCTCCCGTCTTCTGTGGCAGCACAGGGCGTGAAACATGGTCGTCTGAATGGGGCCTTAGGCTCATATCATCATCATCACAATTGCTACATTTCAACTACAGTGATCCCTCAAGTTACAATATTAATTGGTTCCAGGACGACCATTGTATGTTGAAACCATTGTAAGTTGAGTAATTGGCTCCAAAGCCCAAAAATGTTAACCAAGATAAGAGAAAATGAAGATTTAAGAAAATAAGCAGATAACATCCTATATACTAGTCAGGAACAGCTGCAAACTAGTAACTAATACAGCTATTTACCAGAGAAGGGGTCTTGATTGGTTGGATCTCAGTCTGAGGCGTTGTATGTTGAGTCTAGTTTCAACTTACGACGGTCAGAAAAGACTATTGTATGTTGAAAATATTGTATCCTGAGGTCATTGTATCTTGAGGGATCACTGTAAATTTCCTATCCCTTGAACCCCGACAGCCCGTACAATTAATCTCTCAAGTTGTTTATGGCTCTTGTTGTATTGCTCTATAGCTCTATATGTCTTACATAAAAAGGAAAATAAAAGTTGCCAAAATCTTTACATTATTTGTGACATTTCTGTCCCTTTTCCCCACAATACTAATAAAATGCAAAATTATAGATACATCAAAAATGCTACTTAGCAAAAACAAAACCAGGCTTTATCCAGCTAAAATGTAGAAGGTCCTGAAATTATGAAGCCCAGCTGTGATTCCCCTGAAGTCCAGAATCAGCAGCAATTTAAGGAGTTAATGCAAAATGCAGCGTGCTCATGGCAAATATTGTTAATTACATTGTGACTCTGGAAAGAAGCCAGCGCACGCTCTTGTAGCCTGCATGTCGATATTTCCCTCATCTCTGGCTCAGCTTTCTGGGATGACGCAGACAATAGATGTCCACCTGTTACCCATCCATGTGAAGACTTACAGTCACAGCATAGCATGAAGCAAATCTGTCTGTTCACCACAGTGACTATCCATAAATTCATCCTGTATTTTTGTTCTGTTGTCACTGCCCCAATATTTATTATAAAGCCCATCTGTCAGTGGATTTGTACCTATGACACTGGCTGACCTGTTACATGTGCACTTGGCGGCTGAAGACATCTGTGTTGGTCCCATGTTCATATGTGCCTGCATTACTGAGAAAAATTATGTTTTACTATATGCAAATGAGCCTCTAGGAGCAATGGGGGCGTTACCATTACACCTAGAGGTTCTGCTCTCTCTGCAACTGCCGCTCCCTCTGCACTTTGATAGGGCCAGGAGATATCATGTCTGCAGTTGCAGAGAGAGCAGAGCCTGAACATTATTGATATGCTCAAAATAATGGATGTGTTGTTTTGTTTTTTGTTTTTCCAGTTCAGAGGAGGGCAACTAAAGTCATAACTGGAATGGGTGGACTACAGGATCCAGAAAGATTATCAAAATTAGGGTTATTCACTTTAGAAAAAAGACGACTTAGGGGAGATCTAATAACTATGTATAAATATATCAGAGGTCAGTACAGAGATCTCTCCCATCATCTATTTATCCCCAGGACTGTGACTGTGACGAGGTGACATCCTCTGCGTCTGGAGGAAAGAAGGTTTGTACATAAACATAGAAGAGGATTCTTTACGGTAAGAGCAGTGAGACTATGGAACTGTCTGCCTGAGGAGGTGGTGATGGTAAGTTCACTAAAAGAGTTCAAGAGGGGCCTGGATGTATTTCTGGAGGGTAATAATATTACAGGTTATAGTTACTAGAGATGGGTCACTGATCCAGGGAGTTATTCTGATGCCTGATTGGAGTCGGGAAGGATTTTTTTTCCCCTAAAGTGGGGAAAACTGGCTTCTACCTTACAGGGGTTTTTTGCCTTTCTATGGATCAACTTGCAAGATAACAGGCCGAACTGGATGTACGGAGGGCTTTTTTCAGCCATGCACTGACTGAATGCCAACCAGCCCCCTTATTAGCTGCCACAGACGTCGAGAGGCAGGGACCATAGTAGTGAGCACTTCTACCACTGATCGCTAACAGCTTGCCTCCGAAATAGTTCTGAAAGTTCTGCTAAATCAGGGTATATAAACTTAGGCACAGCGTCTCATATTGACATTGCCCCTGCCCCCTATATACCCCAATGATCCTAGAGATCTGGCAAAACATGTTCGGGGGGCAGTGAGTGAAGCAATTTTCAGATGCAGGCTGCCGCTTGTATAGATAGGTGGAATGAGCAATCAGCACCATAGACTCTATAAGGACCCGACATCTGTCATGTGATATTATATCTATATTTTATCTCTTCATACAATAAATCTTGGTGTCATAACGTTTGTTTCAAAACATCTTCCAAATCACGGAAATGACAAGGGAATGTCTTTGTACAGGTGACTGGTGGAGGAGGCTTCTCTTATCTCTGCATCTGAGGAACGTCATTCACCTCCTATTTAGAATGTGTCAATGCACAGAGTTTGGTAAGAGACGGTGAACTCTTCCCTTTGATCCTCTATTTATGTTGACCTTCATGCATTGCACGAACTGCTCCCTTCTTAGGCTACTTTCACACTAGCGTTTTTAAATTCCGGTACTGAGTTCCGTCATAGGGGCTCAATACCGGAAAAAAAACGCTTCAGTTTTCTCCCCATTCATTGTCAATGGGGACAAAACTGAACTGAAGACAACGGAATGCTCCTCTCTCCGGTCCAGGCATCCGCACCAAGACGGATCCGGAATGACCCCCAATGCAAGTCAATGGAGACAGATCCGTTTGGTGTGACACACCAGTAATCCGGATCTGTCCTCCATTGACTTGCAATGGGGGGTCATTCCGGATCCGGCTACAGAGATACATACATACATACATACACATACATACTCACATACTCCAGCCAGGGACGCCGGCAGCATGTCTTCACGCGCCTCCTGCGCGCAGCTATGACGTTTCCCCACTGCGCCCAGCAGAGGGCGCTGTGGGGAATCATCATCACTGCGCGCAGGAGGCGCGTGAAGACATGCTGCCAGCGTCCCGGGCTGGAGTATGTAAGTATGTATGTGTTTGTGTGTATGTGTGTGTATGTATGTTCTCTGTGTCTGTGTCAACATGTGTGGGGCCGGGCCTTATTGTGCTGCTTATTCAGATGGTATATACTTAGGTGGGGGGGCATAGCAAAGTATAAAGTGGACACCTAACTGTGGGAAGCTTTGCCATCCAGGATAGGAAGGCCTGGTGTCTGTTTCACCCTCTATGTCTTTCTTAAGTGGACCAATTGCTTACTAAATATGCTGTTCCTCTAAGGAAAGATTGGCGAGTTTGGAAGGCTTTGTTATGTGTAAGGGCATTTCTTCTGCCCATGAGCTTTAAGGCATTGCCCAATGGCCACTCAACCCCGAATATATAAATAAAGCCATAGTAAAGAGACTATGCTTCAACTCACTGCAGAACAATGACCTGTACTTCTTGTAAGACATACAACATGTTCCGCTCTGCTTCATGTCTATAACACAAAACCATCTTATCTTTACTACAGGAATACATTGGTTTTCTTCAAGTGGACTGGAATTGATCCAGATAACTCCAGAATCCAGATAGTAGTAAAGCAGCATTGCAACCTCTTAACCCAACTAGAGAATGGCCGCTGACAGAAGGTCACATACTGTATATGCCATGGAGCTTGTATGGTGAGAACCCAACCAAGAGTTAATTGTTTTTGTGATCTGGACAATTTCCTCCCAAGATGTAGGACAGTCTTATGGTCGTATCTCAGCTGCTTTGTCCAAGAAAATGCTTCCTCGGTCACTTCTACCAGCAGCTTGATAAAATCAAGACCTCTCCCAGCCAGAAACTGTCATTTGTATACTCATCAGTGATGAGTTCAGAAGGACATTTAGCCCACAGGGTTTCTTATGATAAGACCACAAGTTAAGACTGTTTAGCTTCCTCCATCATTGTGCTGACTCAGTACGCTGTTTTTTTCTTTTTCAGATATACCCAGAAGGACTGTTTTCCTTCTAAATAAGACAATAGTTTATGTCAAGAATGTTCCACAGAGTATTATACTTCTGCAGCGAGTCCTTGATGAGCAGGAATGGAAGATGTTAGTGGCTCTAACAATATGATGTGTCACAGGGGTCTCCCTCAGGCCGTCTCTACCTAAGGCCATGCACCATAACAAGGGGGCACCTTTTCTTCCCTCAGGACACACCCTGATTCTGGGGCTCCATCCTGATGGTAGCTGGGGTTGCCGTGATTGTAGGTGTTTGGTTGGGTACAAGGCAGGGCATATAGTGCAATGGCCAGTGTACGGTGTAGTAGAAGTCAGAAAGCAGGCCAGAGGTAGAAGAATAAACATCTCTTTTTACTGCGTACAAAATAGGGGTTGTAGTATATCCAACAACAATCTTGACATAGTGCAAGTTCTTACCCCAGATAGCAAGGTATGGAGGCTGGTAAAGTGGCAAATAAGCGTACTCTTGGTATGTTATCTTGCTAAAGTCTCTCTTTAGAATGTCTGGTTTGTAGCTGTAATCTGGCAATTATGACTGAAGTGTCCACTGCAGGATACAGGTCTTTATAGGAACATCTAGCCAGGACATGGTTAAATGTGACGGGTGTCTTAACTGTAATCCCTCACAAGCAGCAAAGTCTGGTTAGCTGTAGTTGCAGGTTATCTTGCTGTCTCCTATCCTTGGCCATGCAGATTCTAAGTTCTTCTTTCTTTCTCTCTTTATTGCTATAGTAGAAGCAGTAACTCTCACAGAGATTGGTTCATCTATAGATCCTGAGGGCTAAAGAAAAGGAGCACATGGACATGCTTCCTCCCTCTTCACACACACTAGTCTACCATCCCCCCCTTTTATTATCTTACACCTGGTGGCCTCTAGCATCAATGTAAGGATGGAGTTGAGGGTTATTGGGCTTATTTAGGGGGGTTCTGGTATACATTGTCCTTTTTGATGGGTGATAAAATATCTGGGCCAACAATGTCAACTTTACACCCTGTGGCTCTTACCATCAATGTAGATGACGCACAGTTGTCATGGAACATAGGCAAAGCAATTTGCATGATGGGTCCTACTGGTGGAGTTGAGAGCTATTGGCCTCATTTTGGGGAATCAGGTGTAGTTTGCCTTTTTTGTTGGTTGATAAAAATTACTTGGCCAACAATGTCACCCAACAATGGTTGGAACTACCAAGGCAGTAGAGATGAGCGAATTGTTGATTCATATAAAATCTTGGGAATTTTTAGCTGCGAAGCGAATCCGAATATTAGGTGATTTGCTTCGGCTTTGTACGCATTCGCTACGTAGTTTGTCCTATAAATTATACGCTATTGCTATGTATAAGTTACTCTATACGCTGTTGCGTACGAATTCAATTCATTAGTGATGCAGACTCCTCCTCGGTAGCTCTGCCCCCTTCTCCAGTGCGCGAGGAAGACGAGGCAACTCAGGCAATGAAGATGGCGACACAGCGGGGCCCTGACTGGGGAGGCATGGTGTGGGGCACCGACCCCTATGAGGAGAAGGAACTGGAGGAGATCTACGTCTTTCAACATGTCCAGCAGCCTAAGAAGTCGGTTGAGGTGCCCCCTGAGGTGTTCACTCTGCTGGCTGACACGGCAGAGGTGGCAGGAGTTCCCGCTCCGCCGCGGAAGGACTACTCCCTTCGGCAAAATTCGATGGTCCCCGAGGATGTCACCCGGAACGCCCTGACCCTCTGGGAATACAAAAAGTTGGTAGAGGAGTGGGTTGTGCAGGTGTTGGCGCACCCACGGTCAGGTGACCATAAGCTGGAGCGCCGAAAGGGTACCGTTATTTGGTTCAGTGTGGAATGGGGAGTTGGTTTTATCACCGATGAGGAGACAGCAGAAGAGTTATATGTGAACCGCCGTTCTGTAAAGCGGCCGTATCTTCCGCACGTCCGCCACAATCTCCACGGAGGGGATTGCGTGGACTATACCCCTATGAAGAGCCTCCAAGGCCCCTTTGCTACTGGGGTGAAACTCCTTAAGCGACCAGCTACTCCTGCAGCGCCCCCGGAAGACTGGAGTGAGGAGGCCCAGGCCGCAGAAGAGGCTCGGTGTTCCCATGATACCAATGATGGGACTCTGCGATCTGAGGAGAAATCCCACCGACTCTTCATGTGGGACAGATGACCACCAACAGTTTTGTGTACCAGCCATCGGTGGTACAATACCAACTGCCATGGCAGGTGCAGGCTGCACAGTCCGCCGCTCGCGGAAGACCATTACCAGAGCCCTTACAGCCGGAGATTCTGTCACCTTGTATGCCGGCGGGAGGATCTGGCCCCTACAAGGTAATGGGCAAGGCCCAAGTTGCCATGGCCCTTGCCAGTGTGACCGCCCGGTCACTACCAAGACCATCCCTGAGAGGTCGTGGGGGTCTGCTGCCGCAGCCAGTGTCGCTTTCATGAGGCAGGAGCGCCCTCTCATGTCCTTTAGCTCCAGCAGCAGTGAAGAGGACCTGCTGGCCCTTAAGTAAGGATCCTGCAGCTTTTATGGGAGCCACAATGTGGACTTAACCTGAAGGGTGAGCACTAGCTGGTGTTTGTTTTTATTTTTGTTGCCCTGCGTTTGTCCTCACCCAGATAGACATGGATTGTCAGCACTCCCCCCATCAAAAAAAAAAGTTTTAACCAAGTTGTGCATACGTGCGCCTCATCCCTTTTTCCCCCCTTTCAGATTATTGGGGAGCCCCTTGAAAGAGGGTTTTTTAAGGAACCTTTGCTGCTATTTTTTTACCCATTTGGATTACAATTACCTATGTGGATTACAAATTGCAACTGAGTTTGGGAATTTATTCCAGTTGTATGACAAGCGTCAGAAGAAAAGAGACTTAAACCTGTCCGTGAGCATACTAGGTAGGTGATATTTAAAATGTTTACATTATACCTATAATGTATTTGCACTATGTTGCTTGCACTGGATTGTTTGCACTAATGTTTTTACATTTCAGCAACATTTTCAAGTATGTTGCCCATTGTGTGTATTTCTTTACAGGTACCGCAATGTGTCCTCATATTCACTTTATTGTGAATGGTTGGATGGTTGTACTATGCCCATAGCCGGATAGACAGCACCTTACTTGTTCTACCTCAAATATACATACTGCCTCTGAGGGCGATTTCAGATCTGACCATTTACGCTGGATCTGGCCCGGGGTCCGCAAGGTGTCGAAACGATGGTGCAAGCCTCGGATCACCTGCTGGATCACCTCCTTTTTATGCTGGTTCGGGTGGCGGTGTGTGCCATCATAAATCGTAATCCTGCCGGTCCATCAGCCGGACTATGTATTTCAGCTGTGCAGCAGAGCTAAATGATGAGGATCGCCTGGATGCCATTTTTAAATATTCGCTCTGCCTCTGAGGAGTGCACGCGCGGCCTCTCGTCGTGCGTGCCTGTGTATTACGTAATTGCGTAGACAATAGTACGCTGAGGATTTGTACGCTATTTGTACGCTCATGCGTACGTCTTCTAGGAAGTTGCGTACATTTTTTAAAATGAACGTTCGTTATTAGTGCGCGAATGTTTGCTAATAGCACATAATAACGTATATTTTGTACGCAAATACAACGAATATATTCGTCGAATATACGAATCTTAGGAAAAGTTTGGCGAATGTTCGGCGAATTATTTTTTTAATGATACGCTCATCTCTACAAGGCAGCAACCAAAAACAGGTTCTGTGGGGCACAGAAGGTGTGGGAGACCATCTCTAGAAAGGTGCAGTTACTGATCAGTGTGGATGATGCGAGGAAGGGTGAAATGGGCAGTGGAAATTTGACTAGAGATCTCCAGTAGACCATAAAAAAAAATACATATTGCTTGAATATTGTCATGGCAAAGTGGGGCCCCATAGTAATTGTTACTATGGGGCTTCATAGATACCTGTTATACACCAGCCTCCAACATTTTAATCTAGACATGACACTAGAATGCATTTCTATTGCTTTGCTCACTTTTGTGTTGGAGGCTTCTTTAGGGGCCCCCATAGCAAATTCCATCAAAAATGGCAGACAAACTTGTACAGAGAGTGCTGCTATTTTGCTCAGTAAAATGATGGACATCATGACGGAAATCCGAAAAACTCCTTTGTATTCCATACGGTCCTTCGGTCTTCTTTGGTGTCCATCATTAGACAGAGCCGACTTTGTCTTGCATTCCGTTATTTTCGTTTGTTTGATGGAACAGAATAAAGCAATGCCTGGTGCACATGTGACCAAAGCCTATCTTGCATGTAGAGTATAATTTATACTTTTAATTACAAGGAGCAGCGACTTCTATGTCTGATCTGTGATGTGGAAAGCTTTGCCCATGAAACAAAGCAATTTTCCCTCCCACTGAATCTGGTGATCTTTTGGGCACACGCCTTTTACGAAAGAAACATATTATTTTAAGCAACTTTCATGAAACGTCCTTGTCTTCTACGAATACAGTTTTCATAAAATATTCAGAAATGTTGTTTGTCTAGTGTTTAGTGGAGATTTGTAAAGGTCATCTCCATCTCTACCTTTCCAAACCATTTATTAGGGTGAAGAATTGTAGATCTTGAACCATAGACCTGTTATTATTTGCCTTCAGAGTGGTCGGTGTAAGCAAGAGGAAGAAAGGATCATATTGTGGCAAGACAATAACACATTGTCCTGGCTGAACTTTAGGTGAGAGTATATCTGTAGGAATATGTCAGAACAACTAGACTTGTTTTTTTTCTTGAAGACGTCTCGCTAGTCATCTGATTGGCTTTCTCAATTAGAATGGCTTATAGGAGAAATTTACAACATTAAATACTGGTGACTGGTGTTTCAGTCAGGGAAGTAAGACATTAAATGTATTTGCATGACTTAAGCTATTAAGTGCGATCAAACTGCCTCGGGAGAGGGGTTAGAACAGCATTGTAAATGGCAGACGATAGATGTTTCACCCCTCCACCTCTGTTTAAGATTGTTTTCTCTAATTTAACATGAATCTGCACTATCTACCTGATAGTGCGTCCCCCACTGATGCCAGCAGCGTTGTTTTCTTAGCAAATTGTCCCCCGGTGGCTTCACACGGGCCCCCCGTTCTTCGGTCCGGCTTTATGCTAATTAGAAGGCATCGGAACAGGGAGGAGGAGACTCCCTGTTCCTCAATGGGCGTTGCTTCTGCCCTGCTGTGAGCGCTGTCCAATCAGAGCGGACCGCTCACAGCAGGGTTGAACTCCTTCGGCCCTGCTGTGAGCGGTCCGCTCTGATTGGACAGCGCTCACAGCAGGGCAGAAGCAACGCCCATTGAGGAACAGGGAGTCTCCTCCTCCCTGTTCCGATGCCTTCTAATTAGCATAAAGCGGGACCGAAGAACGGGGGGCCCGTGTGAAGCCACCGGGGGACAATTTGCTAAGAAAACAACGCTGCTGGCATCAGTGGGGGACGCACTATCAGGTAGATAGTGCAGATTCATTTTTTAAAAGTCGTGAAAGGTCCTCTTTAACACCTCTTTTGAACTAGTCCAGTCCTATCTTCTTCCTTAATCAGTCCTCTTTTGAACCAGTCCTAAGATATGAATCTCAGCTGAGTCCTGACCACAGATGTTGGCTCTTTTGTGTTGGGCCATACACAGTTGCTGTTTTCTTTCCCCAATGTACACATCTTGGCACTCCTCACTGCACTGTTTTGGTGTTGGGTCTTTTGAGTAAACCAGTGTGTTGCCAGGTTTAAAGCACAATGCTGTTCTAACACCTCTCCAGAGGCAGTTTAATCACAGTAGCTTCAATCATGTAAAGGCAATCAACATCTTACCACCATGACTGAAGACCCAGTCACCAGTACTGAGCATTCTGGGAATCCTTATAACCAGTTTGTAGGCTTCACAAAGAAGGGTGCAATTCTGAACAATGACTAATCGTTTTGTTTGTATCCTGTGATGATGATGAGATGATCTTCCAACCTTGAAAACTGAGAAGGGGTTGTTTATATTGCTGGGCGTTCCTCAGGATTTATGAGTGGAGGTGCATACAAATAGCTTTAAGCTACTTTCACACTAGCGTTTTTAAATTCCGGTATTGAGTTCCGTTATAGGGGCTCAATACCGGAAAAAAACGATTCAGTTTTGTCCCCATTCATTGTCAATGGGGACAAAACTGAACTGAAGACAACGGAATGCTCCTGAAAGCATACCGTTCCGTCTTCAGGACCGGAGAACAAACCACAGCATGCTGCGGTTTGCTCTCCGGTCCAGGCATCCGCACCAAGATGGATCCGGAATGACCCCCAATGCAAGTCAATGGGGACGGATCCGTTTGGTGTGACACACCAGTAATCTGGATCTGTCCTCCATTGATTTGCAATGGGGGATCATTCCGGATCCGGCTACATACATAGATACATACATACAGACATACATACATACTCACATACTCCAGGGACGCCGGCAGCATGTCTTCACGCGCCTCCTGCGCGCAGCTATGAAGTTTCCCCACTGCGCCCAGCAGAGGGCGCTGTGGGGAATCGTCATCACTGCGCGCAGGAGGCGCGTGAAGACGTTCTGCCGGCGTCCCTGGAGTATGTGAGTATGTATGTGTGTATGTATGTATGTATGTATGTATGTATGTCTGTGTCTTGTTCCCATGTGTGTGTTAACATGTGTGGGGCCGGAGCGCTGCTCCAGCTCCACACATGTATCAGCGGCAGTACGGATCCGTCGGCACCCTTTAGGTGCCGGATCCGTGCTGCCGCTAGTGTGAAAGTAGCCTTAGTTGCAGATGTCCAGATATCAGGTTCTCCTCATGTCTGTTGCATTTGTTTCATCATATGCTCAACATCAGTAGGCAGCTGTGTCATAAACCATTCAATCATCTACAGAAGAAGGATCAGAGAAGTTGGATTTCAACATGTCTCATCCTTTGTTGCCTCAGAGATGTCTGGTAGGTACTTATCTCCCTTTCTCTATTGCAATAAACATGGTAACTTGACCAATCCAACCATACATGTTCATAGGGAGATAGGCCATCAATATCTGATCGGAAGGGGTCCAACATGGTTTATGACACAGATACCTGCAGATGTTAAGTATATAATGAACCCAAGATCTCATAGCTGGACACCATATGCATAAGATAAATATCAAAGTTGCAGCTATCCTCTATCTGTATTGCCAAGAATAAAGAGCAGCTAGATGATAAATCGAAACTCTGCAGATTCTGAGGATGTTATTACACTACCTACACAGGTAGGAAGACTCTATAGGCACATCTTCCATGGATTAAAGCAGTCAGCAAACAAGGTCCTTGATACAAAGTCCTGATACTGGCAGATGGAAGGAGCTTGAGTGGGGTAAAACGATAAGATGACCTGAAAGCAGTAAGTACTGAATTAAATTAGATGTCTAAGGCCTCTTTCACATTAGCGGCAGTCCGGATCCAGCAGGTGAAGGGTGCCGTCGGATCCGGACTGTCGCAGGGACATGTGTGGGGCCGGAACCGCGTTCCGGCCCTACACATGTCACACAGTACCATATGCAGACATACACACACATACACACAAACACATACATACTTACATACTCCAGGCAGGCAGGCCGCACGTCTTCACGCCCAGGAGGCGCGCAGCTATGACGATTCCCCACAGTGCCCTCTGCTGGGCGCTGTAGGGAATCGTCATACCGGCGCGCCTCCTGGGCATGAAGACGTGCGGCCTGCCTGCCTGGAGTATGTAAGTATGTATGTGTTTGTGTGTATGTATGTATGTCTGTATGTATGTCTGTCTGTCTGTCTGTATGTGGTGACGGATCCGTCCTGAACTCCATTGAAAGTCAATGGAGGGCGGATCCGTTTACCATGTTGGTCACACCAAACGGATCCGTCCCCATTGACTTGCATTGGGGGTCATTCCGGATCCGTCTTGGTGTGGATGCCTGGACCGGAGAGAAAACCGCAGCATGCTGCGGTTTGTTCTCCGGTCTGAAGACGGAACGGAATGATTTCAGGAGCATTCAGTTGTCTTCAGTTCAGTTTTGTCCCCATTGACAATGAATGGGGACAAAACTGAAGCGTTTTTTTCCGGTATTGAGCCCCTATGACGGAACTCAGTACCGGAATTTAAAAACGCTAGTGTGAAAGTAGCCTAATCTGGGTTTTAACATCATTTTGGGGTCTGGTCTGAGATCTGAATTAATTTAAGGGTCTGATCTTGGGTCTGCATAAAGTGTAGGGTCTGGTCTGGGGCATGATCTAATTTTGGGATCTGTGTTATGATCTCCTTATGAGGTCTGGTCTGGTGTCTGAATTAATTTTGGAGCCTGGTCTTCGGTTTGATGTACCCATGCCCCCATCATTTTCCATCCATTTACCACTTATGTGACTAGTGGTGTGTCCCAACAATCTCTGATGATTTGGCAGGTCATAATGGAGATGCTGGGCATTGTAATTTCACAGAGGTTGTGCTTTTTACTACTACTCGGCAAGTGTGCCGTCACCTTAACTTTCCCGTTGACCTGGTAAAGGTTCAAGGGAAGGCGACATTCATCAGGTTTCTATGGGGCCCAACACTTTCTAGTTATTCCCCTTGAAGAAGAAAAAACGTTCTATGTTGCTGCCACGTAAGGGAGGATTTTGCAGTTAGGAACTTGACACTAACATGGGAAGAAAGTGAATTTGAAGAGTCTTGCTCTTGCAAAAGAAAAAGAGTTCTGAATGTATTTATTACTGTAAGCACAGTTCAGGCTCAATCAGATGATAGTATCATGTGGCTTGGCTTAGTAAAGATTCATGATCTTTCGACCTGCCGGCTCCAGCTAAGTAGGTGGTCACGTCATCTTCTCTGTATCTCTATTTAATGGTCAGAAAGTTTTAAAGTTCTAGTTTGGTGCCTACAAACCAATCTGGTGCAGAGCGATGGTTCTGCTTTTGTGCCCCGAGAAATTAATGATGTGTAAGATGTCTCTGCTATTCCCGTATGAACCCGCCGTGCTGGATTTACGGCACACTTACTGGGATCGTTTGATAATAGCCACAGTGAAGCATGTCGACAAAAGCTCGGTGTATGAACCAAGCTGAGGGAATTTGACCAAACCATAGATTTACAGCCAAAATTGTACATGTATAGACTCGGGTGAGGAAATGTCTTCCCTTTTATGTGGGAATCATGATTGGCGTTGAGCGAATCAAAGTATCCGAAGCGGACTTCGATCCGAATTTCAGGGAAAATTTGATTCACCGCAAAGCCAAATCTCCTTGTGCATCAAGTGATCAATCAAGTAATCAATTTTCACTGAAATGGTGGTAAAAAAATACTCACCTCATCCATTTGAGCGTGAAGAGGATGCCGTGGCCATCTTGATGGAGGGTCCCACGCAAAATGTCATGCACGCTGCTGTCACCATGCCAGCCAGAGTGATGTCATCACGCACTGCCTGAGATTTCACGCAAGAAGCCACGGCAGCCTCTTCACGCTCAAATAGATAAGGTGAATATTTTTTTTAAAAACTGATTAACTCCTGTAAGCCCTTATTTTTCATCTCAGATGCCATGATCAGCAATGAACACAGTATCTGAGGGCTTTAATGATGGGGGGGGGGCGGCGCAATCGCCTTTCCCCATCATTGGGCCCGCTGCTTATACTTACAAAGAAATGTGCCTCGTAATGAAGTAGTCAGCCAGCTTCTATCTTATTTGTATGGCCAGCTTGCCTACTTATATACTAGCCAATGACCGTTGTCTTCAAGATTAGTTGCCAACTCTACCTAAAGCAGGGGTGTAACTACCATAGCGGCAGACCTTGCAACTGCTATGGGGCCCAGGGCACGAGGGGCTCAGTCTTAGTTGGGATCATCTCCTCTTCTACTGGAGGTGAAAACTTGGTCAGGACTCTACCCTCTAAAGGAACAACTTTTACCAAATGAAGCAGTGGACAAAATGGCCCAAGGGTCACTGAAAAGGGAGTTAGGAGGAAACCCTTTTGTCCTGTGTGAGGGGCCTGATCTGATCCTTGCTATGGGGCCCTTACTTCTCTATGTAAGCCACTGACCTACAGTCCTATGAATAAAATGGGATCTCTTAGCATATTGTGTCAGATGACCATGTTGCTGCACACAGCTCTGCTACATCTGTAATTTTTCAGCTAAAGAATACCATAGGGAACAGAAGTGATAACACTATCTTGTTAGTTCTTCACAGCCAGAAACAGTCACAGTTTTCCCATTATTTCCTCTCTATAAATGCTCAGTCATCACATTTACGCCTCTGTGTATTCATAAACCGCAGCTCACTGTTTATTTCCCCCTCGTTATCGGTTTTTCGAGCAGATAATGAGTTCTAACAGTTACGTGCTGGTAATGTACACATGAATGAATTACTTACATTGGCACAATATGTATTTTTACAGAAGAATAGAAAATAGTCCTAGTAATGATGATAAAAGTTACAGTCAAAGAAACAATTCAAGCCAATATCACACACATATTATCTTGGGGGGAGGGGGTTACTGGAGCTGGGTAAATAAAGTAACAGTGGGGGGGGGAGGCAGATATTTTTGTAGCCTTTATGCCCATTAAAGAAAGAAAGCTGGTTATACTCATTAGATCAATGTCACTCGCAGCAGTTTTCCTCTGGCCGATTCTCGGCATGTTTGCTGGGTTGTGGCCAGATCTCTGCCGGTCTCCATTATAGTGAATAGGGCCAGACTGTGATGCGGTAGCTTCCAGCAATGGCGAAATGCACAAAGATCCGTAAGGGTGTATCCAATGCAAATGTGAAACAAGCCTTAGGCCCCTTTCACACAAGCGAGTTTTCTGCGTTGCGTGAAAAAAACGCAGCATGTTCTATATCCTGTGTTTTTCACGCAGCCCTGGACCCATAGAAGTGAATGGGGCCTCAGTGAAAAACGCATTGCATCCGGAAGCAAGCGCGGATGCAATGCGTTTTTCACTAATGGTTGCTAAGAGATATTTTTTGTAAACCTTCAGTTTTTTATCACGTGTGTGGAAAATGCATCAAAACGCGTTGCACCAGCAACTGAACGCAATCGCAGACAAAACTGACTGAACTTGAAAAATGGTGGAGAGGGGAGAGGTGCTCTTAAATAGGATGAGTTAGATACATAACTACCAGATACTTGTAGCACTACCCTTCTACAAAAAATGAAGAAACATCTGATATCCTTGTGTCCACCAAGAGGAGTAATTTCCGTAGACTTGATATTGTTTATGGATCTTGTTGATAATGGCAGGATCCACCACCAAATATCTACATTTGGTGTTTGATTTTCCCATATTCAATAACGTCTTAATGTTCTATGGTACAGCTTTTATGTCTAGGATTGGATATTCATTAGGAAACCGGTTGGGCAATCTGCAGTTACCCGTCTAATCTTTTGTCTCCACTGGAGATAAGAAGCACCAGAGATGTTGGGGAATATAGCTGTTGATCGAACAATTATTAGTCCGATTATTGGCCTAATTGACCCCCAAAGTTCATTCATGGCCAAGTTTACAGTTCATAGGAGCCAGGTCTTATGTTTTTTTATAACTTGTGGATTCTCATTTATGATTTGACCTGTCTAAGGATTACTGTTCAGTAGTGTTGCACTAGGGTTCCTCAGAAATTACTCTGAGGACCACCCTCATGTGACGTCCACTTTTAATTGCTTTGTAATCTTTGTTGCTTTCATTGTACACTCAGGAGTCAGGACATATCATCAATAAGATCTAACAGGTTGTAAATCATCCCATAAGAAGTGAACCCTAGTGGTTGGCTCCAAAGCTTATCTCAAAAAGCGATTGTCTTCTACTGGACAATTGGGGCCAATTATTTTGTGAGAGCCTGAGCCCATTGGAGGATCCTCTGGAGGTTCAGTCTGATCCTGCTCTTCGTTGCCTTTTCATATCACAATGTCAGTTCTAAAGGTTTTATTAAAAGTTAACTTATAACACAAAAATAAAAATGTCACACCTTCTAACAAAGATTACAGTTTAGAAGCGGAACTATAAATAACACTAACACTGTAGACATGAAAGCGTACTTCCAAGATTTGTCATAAAAACAAGTAAAAACACAACCACATAGAACATAAACCTGTTTTGTCTTCAAAAGAGATGTGATTACAAAAACACTAAGTTAGAAGTAAGGCTACTTTCACACTAGCGTTATGGAATTCCGGTATTGAGCTCCGTCATAGGGGCTCAATACCGGAATAAAACGCTTCCGTTTTGTCCCCATTCATTGTCAATGGGGACAAAACTGAACTGAAGACAACGGAATGCTCCTGAAAGCATTCCGTTCAGTCTTCAGACCGGAGAGCAAACCGCAACATGTTGCGGTTTGCTCTCCGTACTAGTTATCCGCACCTAAACGGATCCGGAATGACCTCCAATGCAAGTCAATGGGGACGGATCCGTTTGGTGTGGACACACTTGTAAACGGATCCGTCCTCCATTGACTTTCAATAGAGGTTATTCCGGATCCGTTTAAACGCTAATACAACCAGATCCGGAATTACGGATCCACAAGGTTGTATTACTCAGTACGGATCCGGCGGGTGAAGGGACCCGCCGGATCCGTACTAACGCTAGTGTGGAAGTAGCCTTAACTTCTATTTTAAACTTTTTTGTTAGGAAAAGACCCAGTTCTCAATGTTCTGCCATTCTTTGAAGATGAAGTTGCTACTAAGAACCACATTTTACAAATGGTTTACGGTGGGAGTGGGACGTGAGATGTGAAATACTTTGGCAAAAACCTAGCTCATTCATAGGGTGCAGATTCTCAGTTTTTGATTCTCGTTGATGGCACTTCATGAGTTGTTCTACTGCAATCAATTATAGCAATTCTCTGGATCAGGCAACACCATCTGATTTGACATTCTGAGGGAAGTAGCAGAGAGGCAATACTTAAAATGTCATGATTGTTAGTAACTATAAGTATTGTTCTATAGACTGGGGCAGGATGAGCAGAGTCATTTCATTATCATTGAAGGAGATTTCATAATTGCTGGAGACTTAGCGAAGATAACATAATAACACAAATATGAAGTTCTGTCTGTGGCCTCCCTGTCACATGACTGTATGAGTGGGTCTACATCCTTTCTGCAATTCATTTCAATGGGACCGCAAAAGATTGCATCCGTAGTTCCGCTCCGTAGCCCTGCAAAAAATATAGAGCATGTCCTATTCTTGTCCGCAATCACTGACAAGAATAGGAATTTTCTATATAGTGCCAGCCCTGTGCGTTACGCAAAATGCAGAAAGCCCACGGTCGGTATCTGTGTTTTGCGCATCTGCAATTTGCAGATCGAAAAACATGACCGGGTCATGTGAATGTACCCTGAAACTACAGCTTGTGAGCCTGGCAGAAGCTGATAGCAAGGAAAGAGATTTTTCCCTGTAAAGTAAGAAGCCACCAGATCAAAAGCGATTGTACTAGAAGAACACCTGAGGGAACGAGAACAGACATCTTCAGACTGTTTAGGATCACAAAGGGCTGTGTGTGATAGCAAAGGTAACGCTCGTTTATGGCTATGGACTTTGCTGCCTGTGGAGACAGTATATTGACTCTGTTGTCCGTACGAAGATCTGCACCCCACTGTGGGAACTGCAGTATTGATTGTAATTGTTTTACGTTCCTGTGGGCAATTTAGGAAGATTTCAAAATATTTGGAGAGAGACTTAGAGACTACTACTACCATCATTGCTACACAGCCATTGTGCCTATTGCTGTCATCTGCACTGCAACTCTCATCATCCTCAATAAAGAGACTGTTCTTTGTCATCACTTAACTGGGCCTGGTCATTGCCGTCACCATCTGTCGGTCCCTGCTCCTAACCTCCTGCCTTGCACTCTACCTAATATCACGGGCACCCCACTTAACACCAGATGAGAGCCCCCAAAGACCCAGGGATCCACCCACCGTGCATCCAACCAAACCTATGATACACTTCGCCTTTCTTTGCCACAGCTCCAGCACCGCCCCTAATAATGCCCAATTATTTTATAGGCACTCCCACCCAGATAGTTACATAGACACTCCCCTATCCCTGCCCCGCCCATGGACATGAGATGACAGGAAATAGGAAATAGCAGCATGGTCATGTGACCACAACCCAGGAGGATAACCCATGGAAAATAGGAGCAATAAAGGTAAAAGAAATGCTTTACAAAATTACTGATGCCTTCATAAATGATAATTTTAAAGTATCCTGATGCAAACCAGAAAACCCCTTTAATGTTCAGTAGATAACATGACATTGTGCTGATCCCCGGGCCTGTGCATGTCCGCTTTCTGTAAATAGTTAGTCCGCGATGAATCTCTAATCATAGGCTATTAATTATTATGAAATATCCACTCATTAAATACAACTTTTTGCTTTTAAAGGGGTTATCAAAGTTCTATAATATCCGACGCCGGTCGAAGGGGGGCGCAATGGGAACGAGCCTCACTAGCGTCACCTACGATGCTAGGGAGGCTTGTTCCCGTCACTGCCTGCTTTTGACTGCCCCCCAGATGCCAGATGTTTTCCTACGCGTAATGGGGAGATGCAGTGGCGGCCGTGCCAGTATGAGAAGTGACATGGGTGCAGGGGAGCGAGGTAAGTACAACCTCTGTGAGGGGCCCATGGGGGGCATTATAGAACTTTGATAACCCCTTTAAGAACAACCCCAAGAAGCACGGATATGCTGCATGGCATGTGAAGCTGGCTTCCTTTTTAGAGTTCTGCTCGGATTAGCCATGGTTCAGATTTCACTATGGGGAAGAAATTAAAGAATTTTTTAAAGAAATTAAAAAAGCTATTACAGGTTAATGAAAAAAAGCTGAAAGAAATGAACTGGCCGGAGCGGCTTCAGGTGCTGTGTGCAGGGTGCTTTAAGGGTAAAGAAAGGAGACTTTGTTTAACACTTGTCCACATGTCATGTAAAGTTCATTCATGAGAGAAGGTACGGATATTACTGACTAATGCAACTGAGGAAAAAGACATACGAGCATTTATACACCATTCTGACCTATATGTTGAGTGAACTTGCAATTTGAAAGTTCGGCATTCGGGTTATCTAGGAATTCCGTAAGGGATTCCGTTACCACGAATGATAACGGAATTCTATGACGGCATGCACCATGGAAGCCTATAAGAGGTATTCCGTATTGCATTGCGTCATAATAGAAGTCTATGGTCAGCATCTTATAGGCTTCCATGGTACATGCCGTCATAGAATTCCGTTATGGTCCGTGGTAACGGAATCCATTACGGAATTCTTAGATAACACGAACGCTTAACTTGAAAATTGCAAGTTCGCTCAATACTAGACAGGACTTGGGGGCGATGATTTATCATTTGAGATCGTTTTCATGTCACTCTTAAGTCTTGTTTTGCATTGTGTGCTTGCACCAAATTTTTGAACTTGTGCACAGTCTTCATGTATTCGGTGCAACTGCATTGTGCTGTATTGTATGACTTAGGGCTCATTCAGACCGCCATAGTGTTTTGCAGCCCGCAAATTGTGCATCCGCAAAACATGGATACCGGCTGTGTGCGCTACGCATTTTGCAGACCGCCCATGGCCTCACTATGATAGAAATGCCAATTCTTGCTCTATGTTTCTTGTGGGGCAGCGGAACGGAACTACGGATGCAAACAACACACTGTGTGCTGTCCTCAACTTTTGCGGCCCCATTGAAATGAATGGGTCCGCATCCGTTCCTCAAAATTGCGGAATGGATGTGGACCCATACATACAGTCGTATGAATGAGCCCTTAGTCTTAAAAAATGCAACAGTATACAGGCTGCCTAGTATAGTATGTGACTTTTCTGAGACTTTTCTGCAACATTTCAAGTGTCGCACATAGTAAATGTGCCATAATCCAGGTCTAATCTCACTTTTCTGCCTTAAATACAAACCACTTTGAAAAGTGGAGTATCTCCTAAATGTTGCAGAAATGTGGCAAAAAAAGTTGCAAATGGAATGTTGTGCAAAATTTTTAAACCTTTTAAATTGATAAATGTTCCCCTTTATATTCATAGTTACATAGTTGTTAAAGGAAACCAGTCATCTCCGAAACACCCCCTGAACTAGAGTAAGCGGAGTATACTGTAAGTGATGCTGAATCCGAATATGTAAGTTTTATCTTCATACTCACTTCCATTCTGACGCTGTGTTCCCACAAACTTGCAGTAAAATGCACTCAGTGGACTCCAGTGCTCACTTATATAATGGAGAGGACTCAAAGAAGAGTCCAGTGAGTGCATTTTACTGCTGGTTTGTGGGAGCACAGCGTCAGAATGGAAGTGAGTATGAAGATAAAACTTACATATTCGGATTCAGCATCACTTACACTGTACAACACTTACTCTAGTTCAGGGGTGTTTCGGAGATGACAGGTTCCCTTTAAGGTTGGAAAAAAAACAAAAGTCCATCGAGTCCAACCTATAATCCTGCTATATCCATCCCTGGATCAATGTCCATCTTCCTTTTAAAAATGGGTTGAGCCAAAAGGAAAGGGTGTGTAGGACATGATTTCTATACATTGTCAGAAGCCTCAATTTTATTTTGAATAAAAAAGTCATCTAAACCTTTTTTGAAGCCATCTCCTGTATTTGCTGTGACCAGTTCCTGCGACTATTCCAGAGATTCACAGATCTAACTGTAAAGAATGCTTGTCGCCTCTTATGACTGAATCTTTTTTTTTCCAGGCGTAGGGAGCGGCCTCTTGTTTTTTGAGGGAGTTTAACACAGAATAGCTTCTCTTGATATTTTTTGTACGGTCCGTTTATATATTTGTACAGGTTAATCATGTCCCCTCTTAGACGTCTTTTTTTCAAGGCTAAACCTATTCACTATAAGTCATTATTAAAGGGCACCTAGATAAGAGTAAATCATAGCATGTGTTGGAATTTACCATAACTCGTCTCTTGGTCTGCGTAGTGTTTCACTTGTTGAAGCAGAAGTTTGCTCTCCAGAGCTGAGATTCCTAGTGTGACAGTAAAGAGGAGAACACAATTACTGTCCATCACCTTGAAGAACTAAAATGCTTTTCCTGGACTTCAATATCAAAGACCTATCAAAAGGATAAGTCATCAATATCAGATCAATGAAGCATCCTCCAGTAATCAGCTTCTAGGGAGTGGGAGCAGAGCTGCGGTAACCAGGAACGGCGACTACGTAGCGGACTGAGCTGTCTGCTTCCCGCGCCTTACACTCTGTTATTCCTGGTAACCGTGGCTATGTAGCACATGAGATGAATGAAAACTTCCATTCCAGTACACAACCAGTATGCATTGTAATATAAAAACACTACAAAATTAATCTGCATGAATCCATGAGAAAAACTTTCTGAGCTTTCAATCACAGTGAAATTCCACCTATGTTGAGCTGATCAGCAGTGTAAACACTGGGGTCAACACGGTAGTGGCCAGTTGAATAGGGTCCTGGGCACATTGCCATGGTATGTGTTCGTTTTGCTCTTTGTTATTTCGGAAGTCTTTTTGCTCTATAGTGTTACGGTCAGCGGGATTTTGCCTGTTGCGTCTTCTTCTCCTGTTTATTATTTTGTTTGGGGACATGTCTCACTGCCGATCCGTTACTGTGGTTTTGCTGATCACTGATGCAGACCAAGCTTGTTTTAGGAAGGAGTTACTGATTGGATACTTTGCCTTTAATGATTTATGGTCTCTGCTGTGATCTTACCAGTGATAGCTTTCTGTCTATAGAATCCAGCCAATCCTTCTGTCGTGTATCTCGTATCTAGTTCCTTGTCTAGTGGCTCCTTGCCCGTATCATCAGTTCTTACAAATATTTTCATCCATATCTTGTTTTCTGAGTCATGGAGTTTGTTTGTGTCTTTGCTATTAGTAATGTCTTGTTTGTTTCCAGTTAATCTCTGCTGCAGTTTGGGTTTTCTTCTCTGGGTCCTAAAACCCTCTTGATGTTTGAAAAGACAAAAACAAAAGAGAGCACATCCTAAGATGCAGGTGCCCGTGGCCATGGCTGAGAATACAAAACCGAGCCAATGAATGTGAGGTTCTTACCAAATACATTTTGATAAAAATGAATTGTGCCCATCCAACACAGCAAGGTGACCTCATGTAGATGGGAACTCTCTTCTTGTTTGTGTTAGACTCAGTATTTCAGTATAATAAAACTTACCTGTCCGAGATCCACAGGTAAGATCCCCGGGAGAGATGCGCTGCTGAGCCACATCCCCTGGTGACACGACCGCATCCTTAGTAACAGGATGCAATGTTCTGTTTCTCCCTGCAGTGGGTGTGTGATGGGGAAGACTAGCAGTGGGCTGATTGCTCAGCAACGCTGCTCTATGACTGTGTGCTAGTGTTCCTGACTAATGGAGCACCCACTAACTGGACCTATCAGTTTCTGATCCAGGGATTTAGCGCTCTATTTCAATTCTTTCCTGGCCATACACCATTGCCAGTGATAGTCTTTTTTGGCTCACTAGCTAATCTGGCGCGTCCCGTGATGACGTCATACATCACCGCTCATGGAATTTCGTGGGAGATCTTCAAGCAAGATGGTGGCGGCTGGTCTGTCGCAAGCACATGAATGAGGTAAGTATGACTTTTGTTTTTTCAGGTTAAATAGATTTGCTACCACGAAGCACAAGTAAATTCTGCTTTGCGGCTTTGTAGACTTCGATTCGCTCAACACTAATTATGAGTTACAATTTGCAATTGTGTTCACCAATTGTACTTTATGGGAAGGTAGAGAATTGTGTGAGCTGGAATGATCAGGTTGATTTGCTCAGCCCTATAGGCAGTTTCTACTACTACTACTACTTCTGGCTGAGAGCTGCATGGCAAAATCACATGTGTTTTTTTGTATGGCTTGAAATTTTGGCTTGTAGAGGTGATTCACACTGAAACCCATGCTTTTCCTTCACTGTACAAGCTCCACGGTCAAAAACTGCATTCCAAAGCCAAAAACATTGCGGTGTGGTTCTGATGTGCAGGCCCCTCAGAGCAAACGTCTGCATGTATGGGCACCTTCAATTGCTGGTTTTACTGATTAGTAATTAAGAATATAGATGGGCTGTGAAGGCATCTATGGAATTAGACATAATTAACTAATGTTATTGATTTTTACTCAATTAGAAGAGGACAGGGAAGCTCAATTCCCAAGTGTCAGCGCCATTTGATGTGTGTGAGAACAGTGGCGCTAATGACAGGGTGACATTAATAATTACCTTAACTCTTATGAAAGGGATTCTTTTGTGAATGACAGGAAAGGAGAAAGGATAATGTTATCTTCAAAGTGAAAACCCACGAGAATAAATAGAGAGAAAATATTCAGTGCAATCTCTTGGTATTTCATTAAATTGCTGGTTTTCAGGCACTTGACCAACCTCACTTAACTGGGAGTTATAATGGTTAATCATGGGGTGCACAAAACAAGTAAAATACGTTGTGAGCAGAGACAGAACAACTACTGCAGAGCCTGGAATATAAGAGGATCAGGGAAGCTCAGATTCTTGATATTAGGCACTAAGAGACCTACAGTAGGGGCGATACACTTGACAACACAACCGTACGACAAACGAAGATTCTCGAGCACACGTGTTATTCTAATCCACAGAATCCATAGAACTCAGAACAACTGCTGCAGAGCCTGGAATATAAGAGGATCGGGGAAGCTCAGATTCTTCATATTGGGCAGGAAGATACCTACAGTAAGGGCGATACACTTGACAACACAAACCATACAACAAATGAAGAATCTCGAGCACGGGTCTTATTGTAATCCACAGAAACCATAGAATTCAGAACAACTGCTGCAGAGCCTGAAATATAAGAGGATCGGGGAAGCTCAGATTCTTCATATTGGGCAGGAAGATACCTACAGTAGGACGATACACTTGACAACACAACCATACAACAAATGAAAAATCTCGAGCACGGGTCTTATTGTAATCCACAGAAACCATAGAATTCAGAACAACTGCTGCAGAGCCTGGAATATAAGAGGATCAGGGAAGCTCAGATTATGGGAAGCTCAGATTCTTGATATCGGGCAGGAAGAGACCTTTAGTAGAGCGGTATACTTGACAACACAACCATCCGACAAATGAAGATTCTCAAGCAAAGGTCTTATTCTAATCCATAGGACTCATGCAACAGACTCAGTTGGCCATAACACTCTACACGCCCTGCCTGACGCCTATACTAACACTCAACATCAGAGGCACCCCGACTTTCATCAGGAGCCCCAACATCAAGGTGTACCCCTGGGGAGAAAAGGGGGTGTCCTCCTTTCATTACATGGAACTAGAGATGAGCGAGCATGCTCGGCCGAGCATGCTCAAGTGCCATTTTTGCGTATTTGCGTACGCATTTTAAAATTTGTACGCTAATCATACGCATATTTTAATCTGTACACTAATGCGTACGCATTTTGACAATTTGTACGCTATGCGTACGCATTTGCGTACAGATTAAAATATGCGTATGATTAGCGTACGAATTTTAAAATGCGTACGCAAATACGCAAAAATGGCACTCAAGCATGCTCGCTCATCTCTACATGGAACCAAATAACTCCAACTGGAGAATACCTTGAAGAGGTTGTCCACTTTAGAAACAACGCACCTCCAGTGACCTGCAGGACAACTCAGGAGCGCCACCACAGGGGAAATGGAGCACTACACAGTTCTCATTGAAATCAGTCACCTCTCCATGTAATGCATGGAAATGTTGGGTCCTCCAGAGAGAGGTAGACTCTTTGTGGCAAAGATTGGAGAATAGAAAGTTGGAAAACCATACGGAATGTAATATTAATATCCCTGTGGCACACAAACCGAGGATGAGTTCCAAGCCTTTCGGGAAAAGATTAAAGGGATAAATGAGAAAAGATGGGGATTCTTTGGATAAGAGGGAGCACTTACTTATCACATGAGATGGATGACATTGAGGCTGGATAAAGATACTCCTTAGTGATAATTAAGAAGACCTATAAGCGCTTACATACCATCAGTCTAAAAATATAGGGGTTTGGGCAGTACATAACTAGAAGAATAATTAAGGCTGAGCAAATAGAAGTCTAACGAATTTCAGGAAAAATTTGATTTGGTGCAAAGCCGAATTTCCTGAATTAGTGTTAAAAAAACCCAAAACCATACCCACCTCATCCAGTTGCATGCCACCGGGCCGTCGCAGCCATCTTAATTGCAGAAACTGCATGAAATCTTGCACAGGGTGGCATATAACGTCACTCCAGCAACACGCTGATGACGCCACCAGGCCCCGCCAGCTTGATGACGTCATTATGTCACCGCTCCAGATTTTGCTCAGTGTCTTCAATCAAGATGGCCGCAACGGCCTCTACGCGAGCAAATGGATAAGGCGAATATTTATTTATTAAAAATAAGCCTCAGATGCTGTGATCAGCGATGAACATGTCATCTGAGGGGTTGAAAGACAAGGGGCGGTGCGGCCTCCATTTCCCGTCATTGAGCTTCATAACGAAGTAATTCATCACGAATCAAATTCATTTGTGAAATTCGGCGAAGCAGCCGAATCCAATTATTCATAACTTTGCTCATCTCTAATAATAATAACAATAATATTAATCTGAAAATCAATATACGGCTTTGGTTATAAGACTGTTCTCCCATTGGGACCAATGTAAGATATTAAATTTTAGTGATATGATTATATAGGGAATAAAATGTAATATACAGTACAATGTGCTGGAGTATGCAGGGTAATAAATATACATGTATGAAGTGTCATGTCCTTATATTCTTCCCGGAAAGCGTTTCATTAAGATGTTGTTCAGAAAAATTATTAAATATGAGTTTAATATTATTTTTTGCATCTGGATCATCTTACTTATGGTGATAGGTGATCAAGTGTCTGATTGGCAGGCCCACTGCAATTCACTAAAATGGGGATAGGTTTTACATCTGACAAGCATGCGTGTCTCCCGCCCCAACTCATTGGGGCTGCCGGATATAACCAGGTACAAGCACACATCAATCTTCAGCAGTCCATTCATATAGGGAACACCGGCCCGCGTTCTAGTGATTGCATCCCAAGTGGTCAGATCCCCGCAGATTAGACACTTATCCTTTCCATCTTCTGGTCCTGGCACTGTTAAAGAGTAGGGATGAGTGAACCTGTGGAAGTTTCGGTTCGCCGGGTTCAGCTGAACTTCAGGTCAAAGTTTGGGTTCGGGACCTGAACTTGACCCCTAACCCGGTCCCCATTAAAGTCAATGGGGACCCGAACTTCACTTTAATATTTTCCGTTATTACATGGTTATAACGGAAAATAATAGCATTCTTAAGACTGAATGCTAAATGAAATGGCCATTGAGGGGTTAAAAAAACAAAACAACCTCACCTCATCCACTTGATCACGCAGCCGTTATCCTCTTCTATCTTCATTCAGCAGGACCTGTGATGACGTCACCGCGCTCACTACATGGTGAGTGCGGTGACATCATCGCAGGTCCTTTTGCAGGTCCTTCAGAAAGAAGAAAGAAGAGGATACCGGCGGCGCAATCAAGTGGATGAGGTGAGGTTTTTTTTATTATTTTTAACTCCTCAATAGCTGTTTTATTTGGCATTCTGTCTCAAGAATGCTATTATTTTCCGTTATTACCATGTTATAACGGAAAATAATAAAATCACCCGAACCTGAACTTCAGTGAAAAAGTCCGGCTTCGAGTCCGAGTATCCGAACTAGCTCATCCCTATTAAAGAGGTTCTCCGGGCTTTTAATATTGATGACCTATCCTCAGGATAGATCATCAATATCAGAACGTCGGGGGTCCGTTCTGTGTGCACGTCTCCCTTCTCACTTCCTGCTGTATGTCTATGGCAAAGCAGCAGCAAGCAGGAAGAGAGACAGAAGACGGCATGTGTGCACTGCACGCACAGTCTCCTCAAACAGCTGATCGGCAGGGGTGCCGGGTGTTGGACCCCTGCCAGTCTGACCTTGATAACCTATCCTGAGGATAGGTCATCATTATGAAAAAGCATACCCCTTTAACATCTGGCTGTCTATGGGCATGCTCACATGCATTGCTCCAGCCAATGTCTGGCTTCAGTGGTGATGTGCTGTTTGGGGCCACATTTTTTGTCAATAAAAACGTTCTGGTAAAAATGTTTTTTCATTGCGTTTTTAAGTGGCGTTTCTATTCACACATGTGACTGGTGCTTTTTTTACAGGTGTTGCAACACTGTTATAACATGCTGCTTTGTTGCCTCTGAGGCTCCCTAAGGGCTCATTCAGACGTCCGTTTGGTGTTGTCTGTGTTTTGCGGATCCGAAATTTGCAGATCCGCAAAACACGGACAGCGGCCCATTTGCAGTCCGCAATTTGCAGAACGCACATGATAGAAATGCCTTTTCCTGTCCGTGGATCCGGACAAGAATAGGACATGTTCTATTTTTTTCCGGACCCACGGAACGGAAGTGCGGCCCCATTGACTTTGAATGGGTCCGCACCTGGTCCGCACCCGGTCCGCAAATTGCGGATCGGATGCGGACGATTTTTGCGGACGTGTGAATGAGGCCTGAGGCTGGTGCTGCAGGTCCCTACCTTATGTAAATTTAGGTCACATGTCACTGCCAGCCAATCACTGCTTTGGAGGTATAGGGGCTGTTACATCACAGCATGCGTTCCCACAGGCTTCCCTTTATGCTGATTGGCTGAAAAAACCTGGCATTTCAAATTGGCAGTGACTCACGAATCTTCACGAATCCGCGCTGCCTCGGGATGCCGAGCTGAGCCGAGCCGAAGCGGGCGAGATTCGTGCGAATCCCGAATCTTGCCGCTCCGGCTCGCTCATCACTAATCAGAATTGAAAGAAAAGACCATTAAAAAGATTTTTTTTTAAAACGCATAGACTTTCAGCTAACATATGAAGTCAGCGTTTTTTCCTGCAAAAACTATGCCAAAAACCTAGTCAAAAATGCAAAAAACTGCAAAAATCTATGTTTGAATCTAGGCTTGGTGAAATAAGACAGCAAAGTCTACTATTGGCCAATGTGGAGATTGCCTCCAAAGAGCAACTCTCCCTCAGGAGGACCCAACATTTCCATATGCAGTACCCCAGACTTGGAGGTATCTTCAAATGTTTGTACTGTATTGTCATGTTATGTATTTTCATTATATTATACCATTTATTTCAGCAGAGGAAGTAATGGTTAGCAGGAACAGGGTTAACAACCCTGTTCCTCCCCTCTTGGTAGAAATAAGCTAATCCTGCTTCCTGCCAGGAGGGGAAGAACCTACAGTTTGTGCCACAAGTTATACTTTGAGAGACTGGTATTTGTTTGCACTTTCACTGAACTGAACCCCAGGGAGGGACAGCGTGAGGGAGTACACTGTGACACAACACTTCATCAGAGCCACTACTACTCCCATCCTCTGCGCCGGCCACCCGCTAAACTCACTGCTAAATGATTAATGCCATTATTCACTGCTAAAGTTCAAATCAAATGGTTCACTGCTAAAGAGTTAAAGGGAGTCTGTCACCTCCTAGGCCCCTATAAAGTACATAAACATGCCCATAGCACATGTTGTAACAACAGTAATGTTACCTTTGGCGCATTCCTCAGTGTTTTAGAAGTCCCAAAAACGGAGTTTGAAATATATGCAAATGAATCGCCGCAATTGCACGGAGGCGGCGTTTAGTGCCTTGGAGCCCGGGCTCCAGTCCTTTTTTACATAAAATCTCCGCCCCCGCTACTGCCTCCGCCCGCCCTGCACCTCATTCGGGTCCTCCTTCTTAGCAGGCAAGATCCCGCTTTTCTCGCCGGGATGGGGCATGCGCCGGGATGGGGCATGCGCCGGTCCAACGGCGCGAAATCCAAACCAAAATGGGCATCGCAGTGTGCATGCCCCGTCCCGGCGAGAGACTGCGCAGGCGCGGGATCTTGCCTGCTAAGAAGGAGGACCCGAATGAGGTGCAGGGCGGGCGGAGGCAGTAGCGGGGGCAGAGATTTTATGTAAAAAAGGACTGGAGCCCCGGGCTCCAAGGCACTAAACGCCGCCTCCGTGCAATTGCGGCGATTCATTTGTATATAATTCAAACTCCGTTTTTGGGACTTCTAAAACACCGAGGAATGCGCCAAAGGTAACATTACTGTTGTTACAACATGTGCTATGGGCATGTTTATGTACTTTATAGGGGCCTAGGAGGTGACAGACTCCCTTTAATGTACGCTAACTATGCGCTTCCAGTGGGACAAATGGCTAATATGACTTTACTGTGCACATGTATTCCAAAAGGATATGGGTAGTAAAGAGTTAACTGGCAGTTCTTAACGATAGTTGCCGGGTGGTGGGCTAGTCACACAATACATGTGCAGTTTACTGTGCACATGTATTCCAAAAGGATATGGGTAGTAAAGAGTTAACTGGCAGTTCTTAACGATAGTTGCCGGGTGGTGGGCTTGTCACACATTTCCATAGCTAGTGAGTAGTTGTTGGCAACCCAGCCAAAAGTCAGGATGTGTGCGCTGCTGTCAGTGTGTAAGTCAGACAAGCTGAAGCAGGAAAAAAGAATCCTTCTCCAGGGTGACACCATCCCTGTGAGTGAAAGCTGCCTGAAGAGCATTGCGATACCCGTCATCAATTCAGTAAACAAAATACTCTGTTTTACTATAACTAAAGTGACATTGGTATCCATGTCCCACCAGGGCCTCTGTTCTCCTACCTTGCACCCCGCTACCCATACATCTAAGATCAAGGGCACCCCAGCTGCCATTAGTCAGGTGACCCCAAAGTCCAGGGTGTGCCCTGAGGGGAAGAGGGGTTGCTCCCCTAGGCATAGCTCTAGGGAGCACAGAGCTAGCAGTCGCTATGGAGCTCAGGAGCCTGAAGGGGCCCTAAGACCCTTGTGCCCCATAAAAAAAACACTGGTATTATAGAAAGTGCATTTTGGTCAAGTTACACCTCTGGCTGGAGGGAAGGGTTTAGGTCAAGAATTTGTTTCTGTAAAAAATACTAAAAGTGGCCCCGTTTTTTTTTAGTCGGGTCCAAACTGATGGAAGGCAGGGCCAGCAATACCATATTGTGGCACATTATACCTCCCCAACAGAGCTAAATACCACAGTCCATCACAAAATACATCCCCAAAAACTTCCACTGGCCGGCGGTGAGGAGGGCCCAGGCGACCCCCTGGGCATCGGCCCACCGGGAAATTTCCCTGTAAGGTCTATGGCCAATCCGCCCTGGCCACAAAGCACTGAGGGAAGGGGGGGCCTAAGTTGAACTCTTGCACCAGGACCCCCTTGGTCCTTTAGCTATGCCCCTGGTTGCCCTCCTCCATCCAGGGAGCACTGGAACAGGATTAGTCACTTTGAATACTACAACCACCCTCAATGCCGCTGCCGTCACTACTCCCATCCTCCTCTCCAGCCCCTCTTGCTGTAGTTGTACTACTTAATTTTCCCTTCGGGGTGCTGCAGAGCAATCGATAGGTCGTACCACAGATTACAGCCGATCACTAGAAACCCAAGCAGCAAGATAACCCCTTTAAGTCGCAGAGATTTGCAGAATGATTACAGTTCCAAACAATTGCAGCCAGCTTGTAAAATATTGTAAATTATCCCAAGTGAAAAGCCTTCGCACGGAGCTCCGTAACGGCTTGTGATTAATGAGCGCGCCGCCCCGCTCTGCAAAATCGCCCATCCATATATATATATTTAGCTGGGGGAATAGGTACGTACGCAGGTCCGTAATGTATGACTGTGGTTTGTAATTATTTGCCTCCAATCTCCAAATTATTACATTATTTCTTGTAATTCTCACAGCATACGTCCCTAGCATTCATCACGTCGCGCTAAAGTACATGGTACCCCCGTCACGGTGAAGGATGCCTGTACGTCTGGCATATTTTTTACTATAAACAGTTTGGGACCCGTCGTCTGTGTGCTAGTCGCTTTCGTCAGTGGTAGTACTCTGTGTCCGCTCTACGTCTGTGTCCGAACCCAAAGCCCTGGGTTTGTGTAGGTCAGACTGAGAACATCCCGTATGACGTCCACAAAAATCGCTCTTGTTCAGTGAGAGTGGCCTCGTGACGGGGGTCAGTAGGTCGCCCTGTTCACCAGCTGCCAGTTTGCGTTTACTAAGCTTCACCTTGGATGGGCACTAAGCTCGCGGTGCCCTGGAATGTTTTCCAAAATCCTGTTGGCGGGAGTCGCGGTGAAGGGGTTAAAGCTCGTGATGTCAGCGCATTCCTGCGCGGCAGATATAAATATTCACATGAGGACAAGTCCAGGAACCGTGGACCAGATGGGGGGAGGAGAAATATTTCTCACGAGTAAAGTAAACTGTCATCAGCAGGCGGTGTAACCGAAATGTAGTGGAGCGGAGCTGCTGGCAAGCATTATGAGGGGAGGGAATTAGAGATTAAGGGACACCGCTCAATGGCTTAAGCTGTGGTTGATGAATAGAATGCCAGAACTGCAGTTAAGACTGACACAAAGATTGAGCAAAAGCAGCAAGAGAGCAGGGAAAAGCAACTCAGTGCAAGCTGGGTGATAGCCTACATGATAGCCTACTGTAATAGAGGATATTCCCGGTTGTTAATCACATAGGATAACTCAGAACCTGCTGCCGAGGCTATTAAATGACTTCACACAACAGGAGCGACAGAGATTATATCACCAAGCCACAGGGGCGTACACAAATCTCATAGGGCCCGATACCAAAAGTGGGTATGGGCCCACTCAGTGTCCCAGCAGTAGTGTGTCATTCACCAGGCAACGCAGAACACAAAGTGCAATGTCCGAAATTTCTGATGAATTTCTGATTTTGTTTTACTTAGCGTTAGAAATTTAATTAAAAAATGCAATGAAGTCTCTTCTGCAGTAGCTGAGGTGTGTATTACGATGATCTGCAGCAGCTGAAGTGTGTATTACGATGTTCTGCAGCAGCTGAGGATGTTCTGCAGCAGCTGAGGTGTGTATTACGATGTTCTGCAGCAGCTGAGGTGTGTATTACGATGTTCTGCAGCAGCTGAGGTTTGCATTATTGATGTTCTGCAGCAGCTGAGGTGTGTACTATGATGTTCTGCAGCAGCTGAGGTGTGTATTATGATGTTCTGCAGCATGTGATGTGTGTATTATGAGGTTCTGCAGCAGCTGAGGTGTGTATTATGATGTTCTGCAGCAGCTGAGGTGTGTATTATGATGTTCTGCAGCATGTGATGTGTGTATTATGATGTTCTGCAGCAGCTGAGGTGTGTACTATGATGTTCTGCAGCAGCTGAGGTGTGTATTATGATGTTCTGCAGCATGTGATGTGTGTATTATGATGTTCTGCAGCAGCTGAGGTGTGTATTACAATCTTCTGCAGCAGCTGAGGTGTGTATTATGATGTTCTGCAGCAGCTGAGGTGTGTATCATGAGGTTCTGCAGCAGCTGAGGTGTATATCATGATGTTCTGCAGCAGCTGAGGTGTGTATTATGATGTTCTGCAGCAGCTGAGGTGGTATTATGATGTTCTGCAGAAGCTGAGGTGTGTATTACGATGTTCTGCAGCAGCTGAAGTGTGTTATTACGATGTTCTGCAGCAGCTGAGGTGTGTATTACGATGTTCTGCAGCAGCTGAGGTGTGTATTACGATGTTCTGCAGCAGCTGAGGTTTTGCATTATGAGGTTCTGCAGCAGCTGAGGTGTGTATTATGAGGTTCTGCAGCAGCTGAGGTTTGCATTATGAGGTTTCTGCAGCTGCTGAGGTGTGTATTATGATGTTCTGCAGCAGCTGAGGTTTTGCATTATGAGGTTTCTGCAGCAGCTGAGGTGTGTATTATGATGTTCTGCAGCAGCTGAGGTGTATATTATGAGGTTCTGCAGCAGCTGAGGTGTGTATTATGATGTTCTGCAGCAGCTGAGGCGTGTATTATGATGTTCTGCCAATATCAGACTATGATGTATATGGAGATGTTATTTACAACACCTTTGGGACGTCTCCATTTATATGTATTTAATGCAAGATGTTATCGCACTCATCAGTTACAGCCCCGGACGGGTTTTCTGGATAATGAGTGTTTCCCATTAATCAGCGACCACCCAATTCCAACCTGGACATTTCCGACAACCGCCTCAGTCT
>ONZH01028507.1:0-85185 GCA_900303285.1 Rhinella marina
AAGGGGTTTGCTTGAGTGGAATGGTGGAGCAGGACGAGTCTGACCCCTGGCTACATATGGATTCTGTATCAGCAGATGACAGCAGATCATCCGGCTGAGACTAAGATGAGCGTGCCATCCACTCCACTACCTCATCTACTTTCTCCTCCACTACAATTTTCCGCCTCTGTGGGTTAGCCTCGTGGAGCAACGGCCAAGTATTGCAAATACTACTAGTAGATGCTCCGGCTACAGGTCCTTTGGCACTTTTTCCCTGTGCCACCTTCTCCTTTTTTTTAAAGCTCAAAGTCTGGCTGGAACTGGACCCCTTTTTCTTAACCATTCTAGACATTTTTCAATTCACTCTGTGGCCCTGCAGCTGGTCTTTGTCCCTGTTTCTCACTGTCTCTCCCTGCCTCTCCCTATCTCTCCCTGTCTCTCTCGCCCTGCTTGATTAAATACTAGCCCTGAACTGGCCCTGCAATTGCCCTGCAGTATCCCTGATATCTGTAATATGGATTCCCTGAGCAATTACACCCCAATATTCAAAAAACAGGTCTCAGAGTCTCAGAACTTCACACACAGTGCTTCTGCTCATCTCAGCAGTCGCAGCAGAAGTGATGCGTCACTGGCTTACCGAGCCTGAGCCAATCAGAGCAAGCCCTACCCACTAGGTCAGGTGACCGCTTTCTTCCCGGGCTTTTGCGCATGATAAACGAACTAACAGTAAAAGTTCGCTAATGAATTGAAATCGTACGCAACAGCGTATACAGTAACTTATACGTAGCAATAGCGTATAATTTATAGGACAAACTACGTAGCGAATGCGTACAAAGCCGAAGCGAATCACCTAATATTCGGATTCGCTTCGCAGCTAAAAAATCATCTCATCTCTAATAAAAAGGAAATGAAAAGACGCTGCAAAGGGCTGTAATTTTCCCACTTCACCACACAATGGCTAATAAGTCTTTTGCCACCACTAATAACCATATTATATCTCCAAGCAAAAATGAGTACAACAATATTCCCTTAAAATATTATATTCTTTATTTGTATACACAATAAAAATCCAATCATAATCCACATAATGAAGGAGTGAACTAATTAAACGCCATAGGGCACTCCACCATAACAATTATATATAGCATATCACCAGAAATATAAACAGAAGGCTACTTATATGCCCCTATGCAATTAATAGCTACAGATGTATGTCACCATAATAACATCAATGGAACATCATGTGCTATACTCAATGTGATATCAAGCTATAAGAAAAGACAGAAAAAGGTGCCTGCCTGAGAGGCTTATAATGACATAAATTCAAAATCCATATAGCTTAACCAAAGGCATGACATACCCTGTGTTATGAAGTGTGACCGCTGGCGTCTCCCTCTACGCGCGTTTCGCGTGTCTTGCTTTGTCAGGAGGAGAGAGCTCTCTCCTCCTGACGAAGCAAGACACGCGAAACGCGCGTAGAGGAAGACGCCAGCGGTCACAAGAATCTTTAAAAATATAGAATTTTGACGCTGTAGGCCAACTAAAAAACTTTTTTGACAATAATACACGCTACAAACGGCTGTAATTTTCCCACTTCAGCACTGAGCGAATAATAGTTTTTTTTGGCAACACTAATAAATGCCAGTAGCTTTTAAAATATAGAACTTTGGCACTGTAGGCCAAATCAACCTTTTTTGACAATAATACACACTACAAATGGCTGTAATTTTCCCACTTCAGCACAGAGCTTTTAATACGTTTTTTGGCAACTGTAATAAATGCCAGTAGCTTTTAAAATATAGAACTTTGGCGCTGTAGGACAAATCAACCTTTTTTGACATTGATACACACTAGAAATGGCTATAATTTTCCCACTTCAGCACCGAGCAAATAATAAGTTTTTTTTTGCAACACTAATAGCTGCTAGAACACTTTACTATATATAACTTTGGCGCTGTACGCCTACTAAAACTTTTTTTGGACAATAATACACGCTACAAAAGGGCTGTAATTTTCCCACTTCAGCACAGAGCGAATAATACATTTTTTTGCCACAGTAATATATGCAAGAAGCTTTTAAAATATAGAATTTTGACGCTGTATGCCAACTAAAACTTTTTTGACAATAATACACGCTACAATGAGGCTGTAATTTTCCCACTTCAGCACCGAACAAATAATAGTTTTTTTTTGGCAACAGTAATAAATGCCAGTAGCTTTCAAAATACAGAACTTTGGCGCTGTAGGCCAAATCAACCTTTTTTTACAATGAAACACGCTACAATTGGCTGTAATTTTCCCACTTCAGCACAGAGCGAATAATAAGTTTTTTTGGCAACAGTAATAAATGCCAGTAGCTTTTTAAAATATAGAACTTTGGCGCTGTAGGCCAAATCAACCTTTTTTGACAATAATACACGATACAAATGGCTGTAATTTTCCCACTTCAGCACCGGGTGAATAATAGGTTCTTTGGCACCAGTAATAAATGTCAGTAGCTTTTAAAATATAGAACTTCGGCACTGTAGGCCAAATCAACCTTTTGTGACAATAATACACGCCACAAAGGGCTGTAATCCCACTTCAGCACAGAGCGAATAATATGTTTTTTTGGCAACACTTATAGCTGATAGAACACTTTACTATATATAACTTTGGCGCTGTACGCCTACTAAACCGTTTTTTTTTTAGAATAATACACGCTACAAAGGGCTGTAATTGTCCCACTTCAGCACCAAGCGAATAATACGTTTTTTTTGCAACACTAATAGCTGCTAGAACACATTACTATATACAACTTTGGCGCTGTACACCTACTAAAACTTTTTTTTTAACAATAATACACGCTACAAAGGGCTGTCACTTTCCCACTTCAGCACAGAGCGAATAATACGTTTTTATCGCACCGCTAATAAACGCCAGTAGGTTTGCCAATAAATAACTTTGGCGCTGTACATCAACTAAAACTTTTTATAGCCACTAATACACGCTACAAAGGGCTGCCATTTTCCCACTTCACCACGGCTAATAAGCCCCAACACTAAAACATCAAAAAAGTGCTGTACTAAATGTAAATACAGCTCACAAAGGTTAACAAAACCCTAATAACCAGAATTACAGAGGCAAACCTGACATGAGCAGCTGTAGCATGGCAATTTTGAATCCCAGTCACTGAAACCAAGGTGTAATACCATTTTTCCTATTACCCTGTGGTCCATGTCTCACACTGTCTCTAAACACCCCTATTGAATTATGCTTCAATACTTCACTCCCTATCCTTTCCCTACACTTCTATTCAACAATTTGTACTTTTGATGAGGTTTTATGACACTTTCCCTAGCGCCTGCAAACGTCTCTCCCTGCACTACAAGTTCACTGTAGAATGACAGAATCCAAAATGGCTAAGGGTATTTATAGGGTTGTGACATCACTGGCTGCTGATTGGCTGAATGCATGGCATTGTGGGTGATCCCTCCCTCCTTCATGTTCCTTTCTTCATGTCCAAACACTTGCAGCCTCTATTTTAGTGAAAAAGAAAAAAAAAGATTCGTCACCACGAATCGTCAGGAAATTCTAAATCGGTGCGAATCGAATAATTCCTGAAATTCGGATGGAATTCCACTCAGATTCGATTCGCTCATCTCTAATAAGCAGCCTCAGGGATTAACCTGTTCCTGAAAGGTATATTGTGTAGTGTAAGCTCTGAGAGACTACATGTGAGAGAGATGGACACTCCCCTCACACAGATACGCTACTGAAGACGGGATTAACCCAGAATTATTTTCAGAATTTCGCTTTCTGCTGTTCTAAGTTGAATTCATTGTTTACTACCCACGCTCCAGAGACATACTGGTAGGGAACTTAGATTAGGAGCCCCATTGAGGACAACGTGATGCTAATGTCTGTAAAGCGCTGCGGAATATGTTAGCAAAATAAAATAAATACTGCCGATTCCACAGTAAAGTCCAAGTCTTATCTTAACCCTTAGAATAGTGGAGGTTTTTTCATTTTTGCGTTTTCATTTTTCTTCCTGGATGCCACCATTTAATATGACATAGCATGCAGTGGGAAGTGGGAAAAAATTCCAAATGGGGTGGAATTGGAAAAAAAAACTATTTCTCAACAGTTTTTAGGGTTTTGTCCCTATGGCTTTCCCTTTGTGGCAAAACTGACCTGTGCCCTTGATTCTCTGGGTCAGCACAATTACAATGATACCACATATGTATAGTTTTTATATGTATAAAAACTGGGGAAAAAAAATTAAAAACTTTGAAAACATTCTTTTTTTACATCACCATATTCAGACCCCCATAACTTTTGTATAAGTATGTCTTCTGAGCTGTGTGTGGGGGTCTATTTTTAGCAGGGTGATCTGTAGTTTTATTGATGCCATTTTGGAGTGCATATGTTTTTTTAATCACATTTTATTAAATTTTTTGGGGAGAAGCACTAAAAAAGTGGCAAATAGGTCATTTTGATACTTTTTGCTCTATTGGAAGAATATTTTTATATTTTAATAGTATGGGCATTTTTGGATGCAATGATGTACATGATGTTTATATATTTTTATTATTTATGTATGTATTTGTTTATTCAAAGGAAAGAAGGGTGATTGAAATTTTTTTTATTTTTTAACATTTTTTTAACTTTTTTTAATTTTTTTTGTCCACTACTTTGTTTTTGTTTTTTTTATAGAATATTACCATACTCCAAAAAGGAGTATAGTAATACGTGGATTGCTGATTTTCTATATTGACCTGCCACTTGCTGGCCAACATAGGAATTATAGCTCTAATACGCTCGGTCTCTTGAGAGAGACCCAGTCTATTAGAAATAATTACCAATATCCCCGATTGCTGCATGGGGATGCCAGTATTAAACTGAAAGGGTGTGCTTCTGGGTTTTTCACCCTCTAGATGTTGTGATCACACTTCATCAAGGCATCTAAAGGCTGTAATGTCAGCGATCGGCAAACTCTGCTGTTTGACCCAGGTTGTGGTATCTCTTGTCACAACCAATACATACCTCCCAACTTTGTAAATGAATAAAGAGGGACACATTGTGCGGCGCGCAAAGCAAATTTCTTCAGCACTAGGCCACGCCTCTAACTCCGCCCAAAACATAACTATACACCTAATGCCACCCAGTCTCCTTACTGCTCCACATAGTAATTATTGC
Organism: Rhinella marina; assembly: GCA_900303285.1. Taxonomy (NCBI): domain Eukaryota; kingdom Metazoa; phylum Chordata; class Amphibia; order Anura; family Bufonidae; genus Rhinella; species Rhinella marina. The sequence goes on from ONZH01028507.1 coordinate 5,158, forward strand.
CGTTATGTGCCCCCATTAATATGCCCAGCTGTGCCCCCAGTAATATGCCCTGTTATGTGCCACCCAGTAATATGCCCTTTATGTACCCCCAGTAATCTGCTCTGGTATGTGCCCCCAGTAATATGCCCTGGTATGTGCCCCCCAGTAATATGCCCAGCTGTGCCCCCCAGTAATATGCCCTGCTATGTGCCCCCAGTAATATGCCCAGCTTTGCCCCCAGTAATATGCCCACATTGTGCCCCCCAGTAATATGTTGTCCCCCCAGTAACATGTCCACATTGTGCCCCCCAGTAAAATGTTGGGGCCCTGTAATATGCTCACATTGTGCCCCCCAGTAATAAGTTGAGCCCCCAGTAACACACCCACATTGTGCCTGCCAGTAATATGTTGGGGTCCTGTAATATGCCCACATTGTGCCCCCCAGTAATATGTTGTGCCTTCAATAACATGTCCACCTTGTGCCCCCCAGTAAAATGTTGGGGCCCTGTAATATGCCCACATTGTGCCCCCCAGTAATAAGTTGTGCCCCCTGTAACATGCCCACACTGTGACCCCCCAATAATATGTTGTGCCCCCCAGTAATATGCCCACCTTGTGCCATAGTCCCTACAGGGAAATTTCTGGTGGGGCGGTGTCCATGAGGCCGCCCAGGCCCTTCTCAATGTCATTGGTTAGTCATATAAAAATAAGATGCTGTTATCAGCTACTTATGCATATCAGCTGACTATGTCACCCACCTGACTTACCATTCCTACAGCAGCTCATGTGCTTTGTAGCCTACTTGTCTACAATCTAGTAGCGGACATCTGCATAGAGGAAAAAATCTGTCAATCAATCTGATCTAGTTGGGGGAGGAGGGCTACCCTATGACTCATCTCCCTGTCCCTGTCTCTCTCTTTAAGGGTCCATTCACACGTCCGTATAATGTGTCCGCATCCTTTCTGCATCCGTTTCCGCAATTGCGGACAATTATGCGGATAGGAAGCAGATCCATTAATTTCAATGGGCCCCGAAAAAATGCGGACAGTACACCATGTGGTGTCCGCATCCGTGTGTCCGTTCTGACTGTCCGCATAAAGAAATCCTCCTGTCCTACTTTTCTCCCGAATTGCGGTCCGTAGCACAATCAAAGTCTACGGATCCGCAAAAAATGCAGAAGACATGCGGAAAGGCATCCGCATGTCATCTGTATTTGCGGATTCCGTTCCAGGAGGGGAGAAAAAAAAAGAAAAGGTACAGATGTTATTCACCCTTCCGTTTTTTGCGGATCCACAAAAAACGGATTACATATGGATACATCCTTTCCATTTTTTACAGAAAAACGGAACGGATGTCCTGGAAATACGGAGTTTTTTGCGGAACAACGGATCCACAAAAAACTGACCATTTTCCAGGATGTGCACAAATACGGACGTGTGAATGGACCCTAACTATGTTTTTTGCAACAGCATTTTAGAGTAAAACATAGTTGTTTATAACTAGGGAGCCTGTCAGTATGTCATGCTGAGGTTGGATTAAATAGATCTTGAGCTGTTCCCCTTCTTCATTGTTGCTGTGTTTGGGGAGGACAGCAAAGACCCCTTGGTTTCTTACTCACCTCCCATCCAGAATCATTCAGCTCCAGCGCCACATGCTACCTCAACACCTCAAGACGCAGGATCATAGCAGACCAAGGCTCCCCAAATCACAGAAGATATAACACACACCAGCAGCCCAGACACCTCCACCCAAGGGTGCAATGTTTCTGGAAGCTAGCTGCTAGCTTCTCTACATTTAGTAGATTGCAATATTCTAGAAACATACAGTATCTTGTCTGTTTTGTGATCCTGATCCTGTACTTCCTATTGCTAATGTCTGATCACCAACTTTGGCCTTCGCTGAAGTTTGATATCCACCATTCTTGCATTTTTAAGCCTGTCCATTGCCAAGACTATTGTGTTTATCCACTGTCATGGCTAAAGGGCCTGTCCATTGCCACAGTTATAGAGCCTGAACTTTGCCACTTGCATAGTACCTGTGAATAAAAGCTGCCATTTCTGTGTTATTTGTTTTACCTTCCTTGCTCTTGCATCTAGAAACCTAGTCAATCATTCAATCACACATTGTGCCCCCCAATAATATGTTGTGCCCCCCCCCAGTAATATGCCCACCTTGTGCCACTCACAGAAAGTTAAAAAAATAAACACCATATACTTACCTTGTTCCTAGAAACATCTGCAGGAGCACCAGGACATCGGTTGATCTGGTCTGTGGAGGGGATGGAGCCAAGGCTGACGGCCGACCCCGCCCAGACCAGAGGTACGGAGAGCCTTCAGGGGGAACGGAGGAATGATGAAGCAGACAGCGATGCTGGCTGTCTGCTTCATCATAATATAGGAAACTGTCTCTGCGTCCTATGGACGCAGGGACAGCTGTCAGAAACCGGGACATAGCTCCCCTGTATCGGGACAGCGGGACAGCCACTGTAACCTGGGACTGTCCCGCTGGATCCGGGACGGTTGGGAGGTATGCCAATACACACACTAAGCAGTCACAGTACTGTCACAGTATCTCTACTTTGTGATGCATACAGTCCCAGTTTGTACTGTTGCCCTTAACCATTGTGCACGCTGTCACTCACATAATATTGCTTACTGCAGGCTGGTCTCTGTCTTAGACATGTCCTTATACAGGCCCTGACTGCTTTCAGGATGCAAGGAATAAGCAGCTTCTCTCTACTGCTCAGTTATGGCCTCAGACTTCTGTAGTATTTGGCTTCTGTTGCCTTATTTCCTGAAGTGCTATACCCTTCTTTCTAGAGAGGGCACTATTAGGTCATCACTACTGTGAAGGGGGCACTAAGGCAGCATTGTACTATGGAAGGGCAGTAAACGAGATTAATTACTGTGTAAGGGCAAACAGGTGGCATAACTAATGTGGTGAGGCACAAGAGGGACTGAGCGGGATTGGCCATTCATAGATAGGCACTGGGCAAAGTTAGAGGCATGGCTTAGTATAAAAAATGCTGTTGTTGTTTTGTCTTAGGTATAACACTTGTATGTGTAGTCTCAGGCGTGAGCCTCTAACGCAAGCTCAGGGACCTGCCAGGGATTAGGCTACTTTCACACTAGCGGCAGTCCGGATCCAGCAGGTGAAGGGTGCCGCCGGATCCAGACTGCCGTAGGGACATGTGTGGGGCCAGAACTGCGTTCCGGCCCCACACATGTCACACAGTACCATATACAGACATACATACATACACACACAAACACATACATTCTTACATACTCCAGGCAGCCCGCACGTCTTCACGCCAGGAGGCGCGCAGCTATGACGATTCCCCACAGCGCCCTCTGCCGGGTGCTGTAGGGAATCGTCAAAGCGGCGCACCTCCTGGGCGTGAAGACGTGCGGCCTGCCTGGAGTATGTAAGTATGTATGTGTTTGTGTGTATGTGTGTTTATGTCTGTATGTATGTATGTGGTGACGGATCCGTCCTGAACTCCATTGAAAGTCAATGGAGGGCGGATCCATTTACCATTGTGGTCACACCAAACGGGTCCGTCCCCATTGACTTGCATTGGGGGTCATTTCGGATCCGTCTTGGTGCGGATGCCTGGACCGGAGAGAAAACCGCAGCATGCTGCGGTTTGTTCTCCGGTCTGAAGACGGAACGGAATGCTTTCAGGAGCATTCCGTTGTCTTCAGTTCAGTTTTGTCCCCATTGACAATGAATGGGGACAAAACGGAAGCGTTTTATTCCGGTATTGAGCCCCTATGACAGAGCTCAATACCGGAATTTAAAAAACGCTAGTGTGAAAGTAGCCTTAGCCGCTACATATCTAACTTCAGGACAGGATCTTTGCTAATGAGATCAGCTGATCAGAAGGTACTGCATTATCAAGCTGTGATAATACCATTGTTCAATACAAGATAACAAACTCAAGTGTTGTTCTACAAATATGCTTATGTAGCTTCTATACAATACAGTATATATACAGCTAAAGGATGTTTCCACTGCCTCAGTGCAAACTCTGTAATGTTCATTACATCCTATCAAAGGCACATGACTTCCCCAGACCCCAACAGTCCGCCCATTACATCATCACTATTCTTTAGTGCCTTGGTTTCAACACTTACAGGAGGCTTTACCTACAGTGTTGCACAAACATTTACCATTCCCTCACTCATATCTTATTGGGGTCCTGGGTTCAAATCTGACCAAGGACAATGGGCATCTCAAGCAACCAATCAGAGCTCAAATTCTATTTTTTTCTCACTGGGCAAGAATCAGAATCAATAGCCCCTTCCACTACCCATTCCTGGCCAGTATATAAAGCAGTGTACTGATATGTAAAGTGTGAGGTAAAAATGACAGCTCGTACCTAACATATCAGTACACCATGCACCATGCTCTGTGCAGTTCCTTTATTATATGTACAGGACCTGTGATGACATCATTATATGTCCTTTAGGTGTCTCCACCGATGATAGGAATACCATACTGGAGCAGATAAGTTAGTGTTAATAATTAGGTGACGGGGCCTTTGATTCACTGTGGGCCCCTTTTCCCCACAGACCCCATAGCAGCTACGTGGTCTGCCTCTATTTGAGGTATGCCACTGGCTTTAAGAAATGAAAGGCGAGCTCTGATTGGTTGCTATGGGCAACTAAGACAGCTTTCCTGTTGGACAGTTTTGATAAATGAGGCCCAATATCTGCATGGGCTTTTGTATGTTCTGCCCAAGATTGCGTGGTTTATTCTCACACCCCAAAGACACACTAATTTGTTAACCCCACCATGGACAGTAAGTGATGACAATCTCTGTAGAGCACTACAAAATATATCGGCATTATATAACTAAGTAATAAATAAAATGAAAAAAATTAAAGCCACACATTTTTGCACAATTGTGGACTTGCACCAAAATAAGCATATTTTTTATGCTAGAAAACTGGTGTAGGAGCTTAAAAATGCACCGCGTGGTCTTTATTTACAGCTCAAATTTAGGCTGCTTTCACATAGTCAGTGTTTGATCAGTGATTGTTATCAGTGATTGTGAGCCAAAACCAATGCAGGTCTAAACCACCGAACAAGTGCAAATCTTTCCATTATACCTGATCTCTATGTAACCTCCACTTCTGGTTTTGGGCTCATACACACGACCGTTAGATGTTTTATGGTCCGCAAATATAATACATAGATACATAGATACTGGCTGTGTGCATTTCGCATTTTGCAGAACTAAATGGCTGGCCTCTAATATAACAGTCCTATCCTTGTCCATAATTCAGACAATAAAAGTACATGTTATATAATGCACCACAAAAAACAAAACAAAACAAAAAACTAAATGGACATGGGAAAATAATACGTTTATGTGCATGAACGCTTTGGCTAATAATCACTGGTGGAAATCACTGATCAAACACTGACCAAATGTAAAAGTGATCTTACTTAGGGCTTGTTCACACATCAGTTATTTGATCAGTTATTTCCATCAGTTATTATGAGCCAAAACCAGGAGTGGAGCCTACACAGAGATCAAGTATAATGGAGAGATCTGCACCTGTTCTTTGTTTTTGACCCGCACCTGGTTTTGGCTCACAATACATCATGGAAATAACTGATCAAATAACTGATATGTTATGTGTTAGGGCTCGTTCACATCACCGTTAGGGATTCCGTTCTAACTTTCTGTTATAACATCAGGACTTTGTTTTCCGTCCAGCATAACGGCAACCAGACGGATCCGTTATGCTTTCCCATAGGCTTCTGTTATGACGGGTCAAAACGGAATGCCTCTTAAAGGTGTCCGTTTTGATTTCCGTCCTAGGGATTCCGTTATTTTCCGTTATAACGATGTTATAACGGAAAGTTAGAACGGAATCCCTAACGGTGATTTGAACGAGCCCTTACTGGGGCTCGTTTACTATTTTGGCCATGGCTGAACTGTGGGACTTTTTGCACCCAAATATGACAAATTTTCATGCAAAGGAAAAAGGTTATTCGGACATCAGTGCAAGAGCTGCTGAATTGTAGAAGCAGATTTTTTTTTAACTATGTAAGATTAGGAGTATATTTTACAGATACTAGTATAGCCACTGAACAAAAAAAAAAATCAGGAAGGACAAAAAGCAAATAAAGGTCTAAGGCTATAAAATTGTGCCTTTGTGCATGTCAGAAGCTAATATAGTACTTTTCTCAGCTGGAATCCATTTGAGAGCAAACTCTTTGCAGCAGTGTTCATCTCTGGAGGTCTGTCAGGTAAATTGAACTCTGTGTACAGTGCAAGATCTTTTTAGCTGCCGGGGATAAACAAGATGTTTTGACTGCTTCTAAAAGAGCCAAATGTACTGTCAAAAATAAAAAGATCTAATGTGATGTACAAATGATATTTTCATTATCTGAACTGAAGAAAAATAATTCACATTCATAAAAGGAAAAAAAACATGTATCCTAGCTTGTATTACTACTAGTGCAGCAAAATAAAGTGACACTGGTGAGTATTGTTACGCTAAAACACAAGATTGCAAATTTGAAATGTTTTATATCTTGCAAATGTATTATTGGGACTGATTACCCCGGAGGTTTTTTCGGTTCTGCATTTTTGTTTTGCGCTCCCTGCCTTCAAACAGCCATAACTGTTTTATTTTTCTGTTCACATAGCTGTATGAGGGCTTGTTTTTTGCGGGACAAGTTGTACTTTCCAACGCCACCATTTAATATTGCATATGATGTAGTGGGAAGCGGGAAAAAAATTCCAAATGGGGTGAAATTGCAAGAAAACAGCTATTCTGCTACAGTTCTACGGGTTTCTTATTTACAGCGTTCGATGTGCATTAAAACTGACTGGTTACTTTCATTCTACTGTTCAGTATGAATCCGGCAATACCTAATATGTATAGTTTTTCCTGCGTTTAGATGGTGATAAAATAATTAGAAAGTTGCCCTTTTTTTTTTTTTTTTTCCCTTGTCATATCTTGACCCCTATAACTTTTTGGTATTTATGTGTACAGAGCTGTATGGGGGCTCATTTTTTGCGGGGCGGTCTGAAGTTTTTATTGATACCATTATGGGGTGTGTATGACTTTTTGATCACTTTTTATTTAATTTTTTTTAGAAAAAAAAGCGACAAAAAACGGCTAATCACCATTTGGACGCTTTTTTCCGCCACACAATTCGCCGTATTGAATTTTTTTTTTAGATTTTAAAAGTACGGGCGTTTTCAGTCACGGTGATACCCATGATGTCTATATTTATTGTTATTTAGGTATTTATTTTTTACTTATACGGAAAGGGGGGTGATTTGAACTTTTATATCTTTTTTATTTTTTATATATTTTTTTTACATTTTTTTAAAATTTTTCTGTGATTATTTTAAAGCTCAAATATCATCTGATCTATTGTGTTTTGTTTTTTTTCTTTATGAGCAATCATGGATTTACTAGATGCAGTTAAATCCATGAATTGCTCATTTCTTATCCTGGCCTGCCATCTAGTGGCCAGAATAAGAATTGCAGTTTGAAAACTGTAATCCTCACCAGCGAAGATTACAGTTTTCATATGGTGTACAGACACCCCGATTGGCCAATCGGGGCGTCTGTACACCACCCGGAAGCGTAGGCTTCCGGGTTCAGACGCATCCTGATGCCGTAATCACGTGTGATCACGGCATCAGTAAGGCCCTGGAAGTCGCCGCCGACAAAGGTGAGAAGCGGCAAGTCTCTGCTGTTAGAAACAGCAGAGACTTGCCGGCCATGACGCCCGCCGCACCCGCGAGCGGGCGTCATGTCCCCGCATCGCCCGAGCGCCGTACATGTACGGCGCCGGTCGGGAAGGGGTTAAACTTATATTTTGAATAATTTCATGAATATTTGTATTATTTGAAGCCGTGGGATACCTTCAGAAGTCGCAAATTTGCTCCACATTTTTCAGTGTGGAATATCTATAAATTACAGTACAAAGCCTCATTCACATGCAGCGGAAAAAAGCCACATAGATTTTAAGGTATACTGCAGATTTTCAGAGCATGCCTTAGGCTACATTCACACGTCCTGATTTTTGCTCCACATCCTATCCGCGTCCGATCCGCAATAACGGATCTAAAATGCGGATAGTATGCGGATCCATTCATTTCAATGGTTCCTGAAAAAATGCGGACATCACTCCGTGTGTTGTCCGCATCCGTGTTTCCGCTACAAAAGGCATCCGCATGTCATCCGCATTTGCGGATTCCGTTCCAGGAGGGTAGAAGAAAAAGGAAAAAAAAACGATTTGATTCCTCCTTCCGTTTTTTGCGGATCCACAAAAACGGATGACATATGGATACATCCTTTCCGTTTTTTTACGGAAAAACGGAACAGATATGCTAAAAAAAAACAGAGTTTTTTTGCGGAACAACGGATCCGCAAAAAACTGACCGTTTTCCAGGATGTACACAAATACGGACGTGTGAATGGAGCCTTATACGTTACAAATATGCAGGTTTCTTCCTTGGATTTCAACCTTTGCAATCTGAAAACAATCCTTTATAAAATATGCATATAACCAGTTGAAAAATGAAAAAGCGAGAAATCAGACTGCATCTAAACAAAACCCTGAGGGTTCATTCAGACAAGTGATTTTTGTGTTTGTGTAAAATAGGCAGCACATGAAATAAACACATTAAAATCAATGGGCTAACTGACATAATTTTTTTTTTTTATTCACGGACCATCTGCACACTGTATTCTGGACCATTTTTACTGCTTTCTAGGCTTGCCCATTCAAGTCAATGAGTTACTGAGAAAAAACTCCAACTGTGTTTTTCATTAATGGTTGCTAGAAAACAATAGATGTGCATTTTTAGTGTTTTTTTTTTTTTTGACAGATGTGAAAAACAAATGACATACTGATGCTACGCGGATGAAAAAATGACAAACAGAACACAGTCAAAGACAATACTGATTTAACACATGACAATCATCAATTATTAACACACAGAACTTGGACAAGCTTTACAATGCTTATTTGATTGAGTCTTAAATGCTTTAGATCAGATTGCTATTAGTATTAGTATTTTTCCCTTGTTTTATATTATATAAAGTAAAAAAATAATACAAAAAAATGCAAAAAATAATACAAAAATACCCTTCACGGTAAAAGTAACATTAATTTCCAATGGTCTTTCAGAGTAAGATCCTATGTGTGTACCTGAGGAATAATATTTGACCACTATATGACTTGTATCATGAACTTTTTAGCAGTTTCCCCCTCTGGAATCTCTGTCTGGAATTCTCAGTGTTCCCTGAGCTGGTGGGTGAAGGCATATAGTTCTCATATAGAGTGGACACAGAATAAAGTACAGCATGGTATCTTTGTCCCTCTACTTGTGTCTCTTGCTGGCAGCCCATCCCCCTACTCCTAAATGACAGATGATGGCACCTCTGGTATACCATCTTGCTGATGTCTCTCCCCTAAACTTCTGAAAGCTGGCATTTGTGACTATAGATGTCCATTATGTAATGCAGACTTTTTTGAGTTGGCCTAGTCTGGATGTGATCTAAGGTGATGGGTGTCTGAGCCGCATTCCCTCACCTGCAGCAAAGTCTGGATATTTATGGTTGCTTGTCACTGCTGACTGGAACTCTATAGTTCTGTAGCTTTATACTCTGGAGAAGTAATCTCACAGTGCTTCCTCATTCGTCATATCCTAGCTAATACCGTCCTCCCCTGGCAGGAAATAGGACCAGCCCACTCCTACCAAGAAGGCAATGGGGTGGTTAGCCCCATTTCTGATGCCAACTATACCTCACCTGAGGGTGTACAATGGAAACATTAAATAACATTACAAACCAAATATTTGCAGATAACCCCCCATACTGGGGTGCTGTACATACAATATACAGACATTAGTTATACTTTACCCACACTCACCTTTTGTGTAGGCTAAATTAGCAGGAAAGGGATACTCCAGAAGTGAACAGCAGGCAGAGGAGCTAAGCATAGACAAGACACTTCCCCTCCTCTGTTACACAGTGTAGATGCCTCCCCCTTCATGTCAAAACTGCTTGCTCCAGTAAGGGCGACCTGAAGAAGAGAACAGGGAAGCCTGGAAGGAGGTGGATGGGTACAGTTAAGGAAGCACAGAGAAGATGTTAGTTGCAGTGCTTCCCCCTACTTGAGATGCAGCACTTACTCTGAGGTCCTGGGACCTAAAGTGGAGAAGACACTTCAAGGGAGGAGTCATGTTATCACTCAAGCTACTGACCCACCCAGCAATCTGTGAACTGGTGAATCATATGACACCCCTTATATGTAATGGTGCCAACTGCCCCCTGTGTTGCCCTCTTCTCCTGCTCATACATCCCGCCATCACATCACAAACTGCAGAGTCAGCCCAGGACCTGAAACTCCTCAATAGTGCTGTGTCCTGGATTAGTTCCTAACTTTTCAGTAGCTGCACATAAAAACTCAGGTCCTCTGGCACACCTCCATTCCCACTAAGTGGTGCCACCTGAGGATGTGCCTCATGGATGGTCTACCCCTTGGGAGATAGATCAGCCAATGTTTAAATAGTCTCTAAGACAGTGATTTTTTAAATACATTTTTAATAACTGATACCCGTGAATCTTTAATCTACCATCTCTGTATAACTGGAGGGAATTTATCTGTTATGGTTGAAAATCATTGAAAACAGATGGTACAGAATGTTAAACAATGCTTCAGCATGCAGTAACATTCAAACAAGAATGTGGATCTATCCACGACTGTAAAGCAGATACGATCAGTCTCTGAGTCAACCAGAGCTGTATTTAAAGGAGTTAAATTCTTATTAAGACTGACATATGGCTAGCCTTAATAAATTCCCCTCATTATCTGTCATGCTTCTTGCTCATTATGGAACCAGAAAATAATGTGACAGCAGAGCCATAGAGTAAAGATTCAGTTTGGTAAACACCTTCCCCTCAGCTTAAAGTTAATCATTTTTATAAAGTGTTTCACTCATTTTGATTTGTAAAACAAATCAGTTTGGTTGTTGGCCTCTTGTAGTGACATTTATCACTGTTATGGCTCTGCTAGCCAATTTAGTGACTCATTTTTCTGCTAGAAGTGGGTGGAGATGTGTATACGTGTGTACACTGTAATACAATATACTATAATGAGGTGCAATAATTGTCTATAATAAATGCAACAAAACTACAAACGGCAGCATCACAAAGGCATGTTAAATACATGTTATATCTAGTTGCCTAGGGTACAGAAGGGGTTAATAAGTACCTCCTCATCCTCACCATCTTTATGCCATGAACTCCTCATAGTAAAGATACTTGCTGTCTGGCTGTGCTGCGCGCTGTTCTATTAACCAATGTCTCTTACGTTACCATTCAGTCTCACTATTACAGAGACATTACTTACACTAACATTATATGTTGTGGAGTACAGTGCAGGCATACAGTAAGTCCTCTTCCACAGACTTTGTCTATTTCATGGTGTAGGGATTGGGCAATTAAGGAAAGCATGCTACTTTTAAGACAGCATACCTAGACTATATAACAGCACTAGTAGTGTAGCTATGTATCTGTAGGGGATGCAGCAGTCACAGTTGCAATTAGCCCTCGTGGAACGCACCGCCGAGGGGGCCTTCTCTCTATGATTCAATAATAAAAAAGTATATTGAGACCTTAATTAGTCCTCCCCCCTCCCATATTAGACATCTTCTTGATCATTCAGATACTATTAGAGTCTTGCCCGCTCCACTACTCCAACACAGAAGTGCGTTCAAGATGGTGATGCGTTCCATCTTGGAACGCACCCCCGTCTTTTCCCTTCCCATTCATAGTGGAATTAAATATTTGTTTTTGATGACATACAAATAGAACGCCTTTGTGTAACATCTCTTTCCCTAGATTTATCTTACTATTTGTACCGTCTTTACATATCCCGACTGGAAAGCGCTCCACCCTGGAACGCATCCACGAACCAGAAGTCCGCTTTGGTCACTTCCGGTAGCCGCGTGACACGTGCAGCAGCACCCGCTCGATCATCCCAATGTGATCTTTTTCCATTTCTATATATATGTAATTTTTCTCAATGTTTTGTTCAATGTTTTTTACTGGCTGTATTATACTTCTCCTGAAGAAGGGGGTTTTAATCAACACCCCCGAAACGCGTTGAGAAAAAAAGCCATTTGGTTGAATAAAGGGATTAAATGCGAAGCCATCCTTGTTGCTGCCATTTCATCCAGCGATCTTTGGAGCAAACCTGGCTTTGGGGGGGGGGGGGGGGGGCTCTGTCTCAAGGTGTCTTGAGTTTTATCCGCGAGACATCCCCCCCAGTGAAGTGAGTGAAGTATTTGTTTTTACCTGTAAATATATCCTTTATAGTCTAGTACAAATTTTATTGTTTTTGTCATCTTGCCATTATTGTTTTGTGCACCCTTCCTCTGAATACCTGACACATATAGCCATACACAATATTGCATATTATCATCTGTTAACCTAGTTGACAGCACTTATTACCTTGGCGCCTATCTATGGTCCTTTTTTTTCTGGTTGTGGTTCCTACACACCATTCCCTTTATGTGTAGCAATATGTTCAGGACAGAGAAAGATATCACTGATAGAAATTGGAACGCTGTGAATGCAGCTGAAAATGAAAGTAAAAACAGGTTTCACTTGAGATTATTCCCGACTTGATTTCTAACAGTGATTTCTCCTCTATTGCTTGGACTTTAGCTGTGCATGTTTCTAGCTGCTACCATTGAGGAGATATCACCATCTAAAGCAGCCCTCGTCCCTCCAGTTAGCTACTTTTCACACTGCCCGAGCTGGACTCGGGCAAAACAGTAAGGTGGTTATATGGGGCTAATCTACATAGTGGCTATAGTTTCCACATGGAAACTGGGGTAAAAATGATGTCAATTCTTTCTTATTACAAAGCAAATTTAAAATTTATGCAGTATAAAGTATAGAATGGATTCCCACTGAAAATAATGTGAGGTGGAAAATATGCCGATTATAAACTCCAAGATCCAGGAAAATCCATCATGTGAACATAGGAAGAAATGAACCGGGTGGTCTTGAAGAAAAAATTCTGCAGAGGGAGGCAGCTAGTTAATACAAGGCACTTGCTAATGTATTGTGATTGTCCATATTGCCTCCTTTGCTGTGTACACTGCTCATTTCCAGGTTAAAGCCACTACTGCAGTCCAAATAGTAAGTGGCCAGGACAGGAGCTGCTGCACTTGTGTGCCTATGCGTGCTCCCATGGTCCCAGCCACCAGAGATGCCAGCACTTTTTCCCATAGTGTGCAAGCACGGCCCCTATAAAATGAGACTCTCCCTTATTCTAGACTAAACCGGTCAGGCTGCTATGATTCATTTTGTAAAATATATTTTCAAATCAAAGGTTTTTTTTGCATAGATCAAGGCTTAATTTTTAGAGACTGTATATGATTTTGAAATCACATCTGTTTCATTTAAAATTTTTCTGATCCATTAGAAGAACATGAAAAAAAAAAAACAGGATCTTGTAAAAAAAATGGATCCTGTTGTGTATTTGCTTGAGCTATTTCCGTCAGAGATTCTGCATGCAGTACATTTATTTTCCATCTAAAACAGATGGAAATGGCTCAAACAGATGCCAAATCTGCAACAGGATCTGTTTTTTTTACAAAAGACACAGTTTTTTTTCTGTTCTTCTGATGGATCAGAAGATCAGAAAATGAAACAGAGATATGAACAATCTAACATGTCACAGTTCTAGGACATGGCCATACATTAAGATATTTTCCTGTTTTCATCTTTCACTCCCCACCTTATCAGAGCCATAACTTTTTTATTCTTCTGTTCACTTACCCACATACGTTTTTTTTTTTTTTTGCTGGACACATTGTACTTTCTAATCACACTATTTAATACTATTTAATATTGCATATGGTTTAGTGGTAAGCTGTAAAAAAAATTCCAAATGGGGTGTAATTGGAAAAAAACAAAACACAATTCCGCCACAGTTTTATGGGGTTTTTATGGCGTTCTCTATGCAGTAAAATTGACATGTTACCTTCATACTCCAGGTCTGTACAATACAATACCACACTGATATAGTTTTTCTTGTGTTTTAATACTGAAAAAAACCTTAAAAAATATACATATTTTTTTCTTTTCATCACCATATTCTGACCCCTATGATTTGTTTGTAGTTATGTGTACGGAGCTATATGAGAGCTGTAAGAGGCAATATATACTTTTCAGTGATATCACTTTTTATTCAGTTTTTTTTTGGAGAGGTGAAGTGACAAAAAAAGGTGAATTTCCATGTACAGCGGAGGTTGCAAAGGGGTTAAAGTTTTCTCTACTTTTATGATCCACAACTTATTTTGGATTCAAAAACTGTACCAAAAGGTTTGATAGAGTGACCACGTATATTAAGATTACATTGCAGCTCATGTATTAGTAATACTAGTACTAGATCTTTTCCTTTCACCAATTATGAATTCTAATATATGTTATTATTCACTAGGTAAAAATTTTCTGCCAGCTAAATTGGTTTCATTATTTTGAAATGTTAAACTGAAATGAAGTTTCAGATTCAGTGTCATCAACTGATATATTTAGCCAGCAGCACAGAGGCACAAAATATGGACCATTGAAATACAGTATGTCTAGAATTAACCCAACTGGTGCCACAAATTATATTCTTTAGTTAATTTATATATATATATATATATATATATATATATATATATATATATATATTCTCTGCCTTTCTTCTCATTTATTATTTTCGTATTTCATCTAAATTTTTTTTTTATCGTGCTTTTCGGTGCAATGAACCTGATTTTTCTAAACCTATTTATGGAGACTTGGATTTAGCATTTTCAATAATTATCTTTCACAAATATGTTAAAAAAGGTTAAAGCAAGAGTAACATCTGCTATCAGTTGAACATGTCATGCATTATTAAATATCCAGATTTTATAAATAAATGATTAAGTATAAGAAACATGCACAAACACAATGTTAAAAATCCCACTCAGGAATAGATTTGTATTACAATGTGCCCTACAGCAAAGTGAATTACCTATAATAAATACCTGGTAGTGTATTATCTCATAATGCTTATGTAAATGTGTAGAAGTCTGGGTCCCCCTCCCCTTTCCTAAAACTCACATTCCCACCCATGCCTTGGCTGAACTTTATGGACTTATGTCTTTTCTCAATTGTACTAAATATGTAACTATGTATTAACTGAAACACAATATGGTAGACACTGTGGAAAAAACAGCTCCAATTTCTATAAAAATATAATATAAAATTAATAATCAAACAATTTGGGACCTGTTTAGACTAAAAATGGTGAATATGTTCACATTGTTTCCCTAGACTTGGATACACAATTATGTACAAACAAATGGTACACATACAGTAGTCTAAAAAAAAGTGCAATTGCATGGTGTCCAGCCCAACTATAATGCTTAAAGGGTATCTGTCAGCAGAGTTGTAGCTATGAAACTGGATGACCTGTTACATGTGCACTTGGCAGCTGAAGACACCTATGTTGATCTCATGTACATATGTGCCCACATTGCTGAGAAAAATGATGTTTTAATATATGCAAATGAGCCTCTAGGAGCAATGGGGGCATTGCCATTACACCTAGAGGATCTGCTGTCTCTGCAACGCATACACCCTCTCCACTTTGATTGACTGGCCAGGTGTGATCGGGTTCTATAGGTCCAATGTCCCCTGTTCAATCGCATCTGCAATGGAAATGTATCCAAATGTTTTGATACTAAATGCTTATATATGCAGGATATCCTTCCCCATGTTGATGTGGAGTTAACCACTAATTCCACAATTGTGAACTGAGAGACCTGCATATCTATATTAGATGCTTCTGCATTGAGGGCATGTCAAAGTTACAAGGCCTTGAGAAAGCATCATGCAACGCGAAACGGCTGTAGGCCGGCTTGTGGTGCTAATCTTTATGTCTCCCGCATTGTTCACTAATTTAGAATAAATGGAATTTCATCTAAGGATGAGTGCCATGCTCCATCTTAATTTCTGGTTGTTTAAAAATGTGCCGTGTCCCTTCTCTCTTCCTGCTCTGCTCCAGTATATCTATGTGACAGGACAGAGGACAGGAAGAGGGAAGTGAGATGGCACATGCGCACAGCGCATACCATCTTCTCAAACAGCTGATCTGATATTGATGACCTATTGTGAAGATAGGTCATCAATATGAAAAAGCCTGGAAAATCCCTTTAAGACCGGCGTTTTAGACACTGGTTTAAAAGGGAACCTGTCATCAACTTTGTGCTGCCCATACTAACGGCAGAATAAAGTAGAGACAAGTGATTATTTCACCAACATCACAATCATTACAGACTGGGCCTGGAAAAGAGTCACGGTCACCTGAGAAGAGTCACGGTTATTCAGGAATTCCTGCTCTCCCTGCCCACCTTCTGGTGATTCACAGGCTTCTACCTAATTTTCTCCCTTTCTCTCTAGGAGAGAACTGCCAATAATCAGCAGATGGGCAGGGAGAGCAGGAGATTATAAATAACCATGACTCTTCTCAAGTAGATTTGACTCTTTTAAAGGCCTGGGCTGTAATGATTATGATGCTGGTTCTCAGCAACCACTTACTTTTAGTTCATGAGTGACACACCACTGAAATCAGCATTTCTGTCACTAATTTATGCTGCCCACAGTGAGGTCAGCATAAAGTTAATGATAGGTTCCCTTTAATAAACCCCTGCGCTGGCAGTGGTTACGCCAAAGTTATGAAGATGCGCCGGCCTCTCCATTACTGTGGTGCATCCAGCACCAGTGTAAGACAGATTCCTAGCTATCTTATATTTAGACCATTTTCTATGCCTAAAACAGGCATGGAAAATTACAAATGAGACAGCCTGCAGGCCCCTCCCATCCCACGCCACTTCCACAATTTTAGGCCTGGAGTGGGAAGAAATTGCCGATTGCGGAGCAACTAGCTGTTGCACTGCCATCTGCGCCTGAGATATGCCTAATTTTGGAGTATTTCAAAATAGTAAATGACCCCTGTAATCTTTACAAATCTGATGCCTCCAGATATTGAATAGATTCACATTAAAGACCCTAAACAGCAGCACTGTAATACTGTCAGAATTGCACAATATCATTTGCTTTTCTCCAGCCAGTTCCCTGAAGCCAATAAGTTCATTTTTACATAGAAAGAAAAAGTTTTTGGTTTTCTTTTTACGTTTTTTTCCCCCCAAAAGTGTTAAATTATATGTGACCTTTTGCACTGTTCATCTTTGTTTGCTATTGTTGCCTTCTTCAGCCTTTTCTTTCCAGATGTGTCGTGGGCCAGATGTGTCGTGGTAAAACACACTGCAGCATTACATAGTTTTCTAGTTACCATAGTGATGGTCCGTATGACAAAAGCTTAGAGAGGGCAAACTTGGAATGGATCTTTTAAATCATGCTTTAATTGACAATTTTATTTTATAGTAGTACAAGTAGTTGAAAAAATTGTTGGCACAAATTTATGTTTGTTACAGGCTTCACAATTCTGTTACATAAAAGATATTAGACGGCTAAGCAGTTACAAAGAAGGGCAACGAAACTGCAAGGTGTGGAAAATCACAGTTACAAAAAAGGTTAGCAAAACTTCATTTATTTATCCTAGAAAAGAGAATACTAAATCTTTATGAAATCTTTATATGAATATGTAAATAGTCCCTTTTAGAGATGAGTAAACTAAACAGATTTATTACAAATTTCACAAAAATTCTACCTCCAATCATATCCAAAGTTTTGTTAATTAGGTTCAGACAAACCTACCATTTTGCATTTCAAATTAAGTACAATAGTTACAGAAACAGAGCAGGGAAGATACAGATGGAGGAACACATGACCATGGACAGGGCCCTGTCTGGAGGACTTGGCCATAATGCCTTGTAGTCAGCCTGGCAGCCAATCGGGAGGGAGGATACTGGCTGGTCTATCAGTGTCTATTCTTAGCTGCCAAGCAGAGAAGCCATTGTGAGCTCAGCCACTGATGTGATAGGATGTGTCTGTCAATTGAATTACTTAGAAAGTCGGATTTTCTTAATTAGGGACTGGATAAGTTGGGGAATTGTGCATCTGTTACAGCCAGGGCTGGAGCTGTTCCTATACAGACAGTTTTGAATTGCACGTGAGATTTTAAAGAGACAGTACTCTTTTTATGTGCAGGAGCAGGTAATTTATTTTCTAAAATAACGTTGCAAAGTTTATAGTTTATAAGTGTGCGATAAATAAAATAGTGCAGCACAAAATAAATACCATAGTGCAGCACAAAATCTGTCTCAGCACAATCTACCACCATGCAGCACAAAATATCTCCCCAGGAGCTCTCTGTAGTGGCTATCAATAACTGCCATGTTCTGTCCTCCTCTTCCTCCGTCTCAATTGTCTCTTTTCTGCTTAAGATATGGAGCATGGGGCTTAGGATGTGAGATTTGGTATCAAGCACCAAGCCAGACCTACCTTCAGTATGCTGCCTGGAATTCCCCAAGTAAAGACCTCAATGCCCCAGTAGTATTCCCAGGCCTGAGATGCCTGTGTCCCTGCACCAGTTTACACTGCCTCATATAGTGGCCTGTGGCATATGGGGGTAAACAGCAAGGTAGGGAGTCATGGGCTCTCACGCATCGCCAGCAATACAGTTGAATTCAAGTGGGTATCTACAGCTGCCAGGTAGGTACATAAGTACCTGATGTAAACAAGAAAAAAACTCCAGCACCCGATATCTCCATAAAGTCCATAATTTCTTGAATGTTCATTAAAAATGAGCAGGTACTGCATGCATGGTCAATGCATTTCAGATTAAAAATCCTTAATAATGACCTGATGAAGTACCTGATGCTCCCAGTGTTAATTACCACTGAGAGCATCAGATCATACTGTAGCTGTTCAGAACCAGGGAGGAGGGCTTGGCAGCACCCCTGGGCTTTGGCCAACCTGGGCTCAGCATCACTCACTCAGGCTCTGCTGGCCCTCTTCTTACCTCCAGCAGCAGGGCCAACTGACAGAATACTGTGTTCCCGCCATTAGTGGATTATACTGTCTTTAGGGGACTGATGGTGAGCATCAGGGGACTATTTAAGGAGACACCACCATTATGAAGTATGGCGCCTTCCTTAAACACGTAGATACTCTACAGCGCCCGCATTATCCTTTCCTTCCACACCTAAATCGCGGCAAAGGTGAGTTGACTCTGGGGACCCTCTCAAATTTTCTAATGACAAATGTATCTTTGGAAATCATTGTGTACTTAACTACTACACCAAATAAGGATTCTTTCCAGAATATTCAGTTATACTAGGAGGGATTATACGATTCTCAGGACTGGGCCTGAACCTTTGGGTCAGGAACTCCTCCTTTTTTGTCTTTTTGTTAGAATATGTACCGCTCATAACTACATGTTCACCAGGGATGCATTGGACCCCACAAGGGTCAGTGGATTTATGGAATCGTGTAAATACTACTATATTTGATCTCATCTCCTGTACTGTTATGTACTGATATGCAATGATATGCTAATGTTCGATGTCATATATACCTTTAGTTACAAAGCAACACATTTATTGTATTTTTTTCACTATATTTGATTGTAGTGCCTGACAAAGGCCCGGATAGGCCGAAAACGTTCGCACTATATTTTGCCTATAATAATAAAAAGCAAACTACCTTTGGAAAACTAAGTGGCTGTTATTTATTTCTATGATTGATACGGGGTAGGAACCCTATAACAGCCTGAAACACAGAGTGCCACAAAACGACATTACATCAAAACTTCCTTTTTTTGGAGTAGCACCTGTATATGACGATGGCAAGTAATACCTTGTCCTTTGAACAAGACGAGATCACAGAGATCCTATCTCAAGTGACAGTCTCGGGAGATTTCCTCAAAACCTCAGCAAGTGAGATACAGGCTCGCGATTTGGAGCGCGAATCACGCAGGTTGCTTAACTACGAGCTCCATAGTGCCACACTGGAGGAATATTTGAGAGAAAAAAGAATCCCAAGAGGCCTTAGGATTCGTACCTGTCCGACTTTCTTCAAGGAAGACCCTGACTATTGTCAGAAGTTTGAGAGCATATTGAATAAATGTTCATTTGACATTATGGCCTTAACCCTACTTCACTTACAACAAGCGAGTACAAAAACCAAAGACCTAATCCAAGCAACAGAACTACAACTACAAGGGACGATGTCCAAAGATGACTTAGTTCAACTTCAAAATCGGATCAAGAACACGATTTCTGAAAGGAGGAAAGAAATTGAATCTACAAAAAGAAAAAAATTTCTCTGTGACAGCGAGGACTATAGACTTAACCGAGTATATAATTGGTCGGATACAACGTTTCAGCTTAAACGTCAAAGGGGACCTAGATCTGCATCAGCGGATTCCACACGATCAGTATCTAGTGCTGATTCTTTTCAGTCCAGACAGCAAGACAAGCAGAGGCAGACCAGAGGACCAAGACGTATACCAAAGAATGGAACCAGCACCGCCGTTTCCAATGTCACATCTGTTACAACCCGGTCTCAGGTAGACTCTCTTGTTGTTAATATTTCTTCCCATATCCTAAGTCCAGCAGAACTGAATCTGCTACAGAAAGGTTTGTCTTTCTGTCCTTCCTCCCCACTTGATACATTTCAATTGGATCTTGATTTACAACGACTATTTAGGAATGTCCGTTTAAAAGCACATTTTTCCACATTGCCAGTAACCATTAGACAGAAGGTCACAGAAAAGGGTGACCTAGTAACATTAGACCAGTTAGAATTACGCAATAAAAGTTGTTATATGCCACCCAAGAACTATCCACCTGTAGAAACATTTATCCAACTGGTACAAAGGGATTTTCAAACATTCATGAAAGAAATATCCACCAAAAAATATAAATACTTACCCAACTTAACTTCTAGTGATAGACAAGCTCTTGAAACATTGAGACGTCAAAAGCATCTGATATTCAAACCAGCAAATAAAGGTGGTGCCCTTGTTATAATGGATAAAACGCAATATACTTCTGAAATAAATCGTCAGCTACAGGACACTACAGTGTACCAGAAACTTCGGGTCAATTCCACTTCCCGAATCACGACACATATCTCAGAGGTCCTGGATCGCTACCATACCAGGGGGGTCATTGACAAGGATACGGTCACTTATCTCACAAAATCAAATCCGGTTATACCAGTGCTTTATATATTGCCCAAAATACATAAAAATTAACAAAATCCACCAGGACGCCCTATAGTGGCGTCCACAGAGTCTATTCTTTCCCCGTTATCTATCTTTATTGAAAAAATGCTTACCCCGATTGTCAAAAACACAAAATCTTTCCTTCTGGACACAACAACATTTTTGGATCTCATTTCAAACCTTAATACATTAGATAAGGACACGAGCCTTGTTACATGGGACGTGACGAGCTTGTACACTTCCATTGAGCATGTTAAGGGTATTAAGGCAGTACAGAATCTACTTTCGGGTTCAACCATCCATCCTGAGGTTCAAACCTTCTGTTTGGAGTTACTACAGATAGTTCTGACTAACAATTTTTTTCTATTTGAGGATAATTTTTATCTTCAGACACAGGGGACCGCCATGGGGTCAAACATGGCCCCACCCTATGCTAATTGCTTCATGGCGGACTTCGAGGAGACCTACATATACCCAGATGATCGCTTCTGGACGCATGTTACAATCTGGAAGCGATACATAGATGATATTTTCTGTATATGGCAGGGAGACCAGGACTCACTACTCCTATTTCATCAGTTTCTCAATTCTATCTTTCACAATGTACAATTCACCATACATTACAGTGACATTTCGGTTGATTTCCTAGACACCATAGTCAGAAAAACCGAATCGGGATCACTAACAACTGACCTATATCGCAAACCTACAGACAGGAACAACTTGTTACATTATAGCAGTTTTCATTCGACCAACATCAAAAAAGCCATTCCGGGTTCGCAATACTAACGTGTACAGAGAATTGTTCAGGATCCTGTCCTAAGAAACCAGAGATTAGAGGAGATGAAGGAGAGGTTTATTCAAAGGGGTTACCCAGATAAAATATTGCAATATACTCGCCAGACCAAAATACAAAAGATATCCAAACCTAAAAGGTTACCGTTTGTTCACACATATCACCCCACGAACAACAAGATGGTTAACATCATACGTAGTCATTGGCACCTCCTCCATAAGGCATACCCAACAGTAGAAGAATTCCGTGAACCGCCCTTGGCATGTACCCGTAAATCAAAAAGTCTCCGAGACTTCTTGGTCCGTGCGGATATAGGCTCCTCAGTTAGGATCCCAAAACAGACTTTTCTAAAGACCCAACGACAGGGCACTTTTCCCTGCCATCACTGTTTACAGTGTTCACATGTACAAAAAGGCACACAAATATTCCACCCACATACTGGAAAACCATATACAATTAATAATTACTTTACTTGTGATAGCAATTATGTGGTATACCTTTTGAAGTGCCCATGTGGCCTACTCTACATAGGTGAAACTACACAAAAGATCAGGGACCGAATATGTAAACACAAGTCTACAATTAGAAAGGAAAATCTCCTATTACCAGTCCCAGCCCACTTTCATGAGACCAAACACAAAATTTCCCAACTTAAATTTCAAGTTATAGAACAGGTCCTCCCAGCACGTCGAGGGGGAGATCACATTAAACAACTAAAACGACGGGAAGCCTTTTGGATCCATACTCTCCAAACACTAGCACCCAAGGGACTGAATAGGGAATATGAACTATATGGTCTAATATGAATATTTGTTATCTTATAACTAATCTAATATTTCATTGCAATTTTCCCTTATCTTATGTGAATACTAATTGAGTTTCTTCTGTTTACTTGTATTACAGGCTACCTGACTCGACCACTTGCCGCACTGGTGTATCCTTTTTTACATTTATTACTCGCTCCTTTTTACTCATTCTCCCTTTTCTGTTCTACCCGCAACATTTCAATACACTTTCCTTTTCTGTTCTTTCTTGTGTTCTTCAATCTACCCGCAACATTTCAATACACTTTCCTGGAGCGCAAATTTACGTTCCCATGGGAAGGGTATTTTCTTACTACTATAACTATGTCCCCCTCTATTCAGTCTCTCCTTTCTACTTTATCCTATGATATTCTCTTCTATCACTTCTCTGCGATGCTGCTGCTTTGCTAGATACTATTTAGGAGGATGCGTTCCACGGCCCGTTGACTTCCGGCCGGTGGAACGCACCACTCGTCACTTCCGGTACGCGCGATATCTGCGCACGCCGAGGCTGACTATTTAAGGAGACGCCACCGTTATGAAGTATGGCGCCTTCCTTAAACACGTAGATACTCTACAGCGCCCGCATTATCCTTTCCTTCCACACCTAGATCGCGGCAAAGGTGAGTTGACTCTGGGGACCCTCTCAAATTTTCTAATGACAAATGTATCTTTGGAAATCATTGTGTACTTAACTACTACACCAGATAAGGATTCTTTCCAGAATATTCAGTTATACTAGGAGGGATTATACGATTCTCAGGACTGGGCCTGAACCTTTGGGTCAGGAACTCCTCCTTTTTTGTCTTTTTGTTAGAATATGTACCGCTCATAACTACATGTTCACCAGGGATGCATTGGACCCCACAAGGGTCAGTGGATTTATGGAATCGTGTAAATACTACTATATTTGATCTCATCTCCTGTACTGTTATGTACTGATATGCAATGATATGCTAATGTTCGATGTCATATATACCTTTAGTTACAAAGCAACACATTTATTGTATTTTTTTCACTATATTTGATTGTAGTGCCTGACGAAGGCCCGGATAGGCCGAAAACGTTCGCACTATATTTTGCCTATAATAATAAAAAGCAAACTACCTTTGGAAAACTAAGTGGCTGTTATTTATTTCTATGATTGATACGGGGTAGGAACCCTATAACAGCCTGAAACACAGAGTGCCACAAAACGACATTACATCTTTACCCCAGTCCTCAACAGTCCACTCCCTGTACCTTTTGCAGAATATCAGTCTGTCCCTGATGTTTTTTCTGGAGAGAAGTGGCTTCTTTGCTGCCCTTCTTGAGACCAGGCCTTACTCCAAGAGTCTCCGCCTCACAGTGCGTGCAGATGCACTCACACCTGCCTGCTGCCATTCCTGAGCAAGCTCTGCACTGCTGGTAGCCCGATCCCGCAGCTGAAACACTTTTAAGAGACGGTCCTGGCGCTTGCTGGTCTTTCTTGGGCGCTCTGGAGCCTTTTTGGCAACAATGGAACCTCTCTCCTTGAAGTTCTTGATGATGCGATAGATTGTTGACTGAGGTGCAATCTTTCTAGCTGCGATACTCTTCCCTGTTAGGCCATTTTTGTGCAGTGCAATGATGACTGCACGTGTTTCTTTAGAGATAACCATGGTTAACAGAAGAGAAACAATGATGCCAAGTGTCCAGTGGTGTTATTCTTACTTAATCATGACAGATTGATCTCCAGCCCTGTCCTCATCAACACCCACACCTGTGTTAATGGAGCAATCACTGAAACGATGTTAGCTGGTCCTTTTAAGGCAGGGCTGCAATGATGTTGAAATGTGTTTTGGGGGATAAAGTTAATTTTCTAGGCAAATATTGACTTTGCAAATAATTGCTGTTAAGCTGATCACTCTTTATAACATTCTGGAGTATATGCAAATTGCCATTATAAAAAATGAAGCAATAGACTTTGTAAAAATTAATATTTGTATCATTCTCAAAACTTTTGGCCATGACTGTACAGTAGCAGAGTAGGCTTTTCCCAAAAGTTGTGTATAGGCAGTAGCAACGATGGTAGTAGTCCTCTCTTAGTCTCACTTTAAGTTCACTTTGCAATCTTCCCAAACAACCACAGGCATGCAGTTCTCTTCTCATTAACTCTTTCTGCAGTTCCCAGTTGCAGGGTGCAGATCTTAGATCTGGATGGCCAGTCCATCTGGTGTGGTGGGCACAGACGCACTATACCCTTTGCACAAGCAGTAAATTCTTATTGCCATAAACATGTTGTACCTTCCTTTTTTAGGTAGTCTCTAAGTTAAGTTGTTCTCTGGCAGTTTTTCAGTCTCAAGAATAGTTTTTCCTAGATGAGGCTTCTATTTAGGCCTCCTTCTCCAGGTCTTGCCTATAGCTTTGCACTGGCCATGGGGCAGGACAAGTCCATTATCCTGGAAGGTAGGCTAAATATATGTTAACTGTTTTTTGGCCACGCACAAGCATTGGGATATTCAGTTCATAAATAAATTAGTGTATTTAAAATTAAATTGCAGCCAACCTCTGAGGCACCAGTGTAGAGAATAGGAGTGGTAGTGGCCCTGATGAAGTGTTATGTTAAACTGTACTCTCTCAGTGGAAATATAGTACTGAAGAAAGAGGCCGAAGTTAAATGTACAAGTCTCTTTTGCTAAGAACTTTAAATAGGAGTTCTTTACATAGAACTTTAAATACAAGCAGTAGCAAGCTTTAAGTGCAAATTTTCTCTGGCACCAGTAAGTATAAGGAGGCAGGTTGGTTGGTGGCAATTCAATTGTTAGATGTTACTAGCTTAGTGGTCTTTTGGTGATGGGTGGCTTGTCTGTAATCCCACAACTCAGTTGACAATTGAGCTGTAAATATTAACAGTGAACCAAAAACAGTATGATGATGCCAAAAAGTGCTAGAAAATCAATGGAGGAACTCCTGCATCCGACAAAAGATTGTGAAGATTCTGCTGATAACAGAACATTGGTGAGAGAACACTAGTCATTTCAGAAAAATACAGACATGATCAATGCAGTACACAAAAGGTTAATTCAAGGAAAAGCCAAGGTCAGTTACCAAGAGTCAATATAGGTTGGAGCAACAAGTACAAGCAAGATCCAAAGTCAAGCGAGAAGTCCATAGGTAATTACACAATGTAGAGCCAATAATAGCCAATAGCCAATATTGTAGAGCCAATAGAATAAAAACACTAATTTGCAAGATAGTCAGCAGCCTTAAATTCCCACCTAACTGGGATTGAACAGACTTAGAAGCCTGATTGGCTCGGCGACCAGTCACGCTGACAGGTCGACCTGCTGGGAGTTGATTGGCAGCACGACAGCCTCCCAGCACAGCTCTTCATGGATATTTGACTGGGAGAGCTCCTGACAGATGAGCCTTAATCAGAAACTATATTCAATTTTGGCAGTTTTTTTGTTGATCTTGCAAGCTGTAGAAGCTAAAAGCCACCAGCTTGATAATTTTTATAGTGAATAGTTAGCAAAATAGTATAGGGAATGGAGCAGAAGGCTACAACTGGTCAATCATTTGGCAATAGCTGCCAGAAAAAGATCCATTATTTATAAGGAAATCTGGATAGCAGTTGCTTTAAGAATATGCAGCTGGTATGGAAAGAAAATCTATTCCCATATTCTCAATAAATTAGTTAAGAGTTGCAGCTTTCCATCCCCCTTTCTTCTATTTTTTTTGTTGGCGCCTATACATCCTTTGGCTATACATATAAATTTGCTGCATTGACAAGATTTACTATACAAAATGCATATATCTTTTTATGTACTACTACTGTACTCTCGCCTGTTAATATTAGTATTAGAGTATATGCTGTATACAAAATAAGTACAGTGGCACAGTGGTACCTGCAGTACATGGTTGAGATAAAAAATACATATTGGTTTTGGTATTATAGTTTATTAACACAAAACATTAAAAATAGGGAAACTGTCTCTAGTCAAAGATATTTTGTATATTCCAACATTTAAGTGACAAAATAATTCCTTTCTTTTCATCTTTTATCTTTTCGTGATTAGCCTGGAAATATACTCTTTGTTAATTCAATACACATATCCAGTAGGCTAAGTCTTCCTTCGTTTATCATATTGGAACTTAAGCTTGAATATATCAAAGGATACCCGTTGACAACATGTTGAAAACACCTTCAGGGATCTCATCAAAATACAGTCAAATACACTTATTCACAAATCTAAAACTGTAACTCTAAAACCAATGATTAAATAACCAGACTACAGAGGAGAAAGAATCCATAATTAGACTTTCAGGTGGCTTCAAATGCTAACTCTAATTAAATGTAGATTTCATGAAAGTTATTCACAAAGAAGAAACAGCTACACCTGTATGTATATACTGTATATAGAGTTGAACAAAGTAAAGACAAGGCAAACTCTAGTAGGAATTCTTACTTGCAATCATGATATCTGAAGCCAATGCTGTTTTAAAGAGACAAGTGAAGCTTTGAAAAATTTGATTCGACCAATTCACCAAACTTCGTCAAGAAATTTGATTACTTATGAATTACTTTGTCATGACTCACAATAAATCATGTATAGCCATTGGCTCAATTTGAGTGTGAGGTCTTGGAACTTAAACTGCAGGAAGAGTGTATCCCTGTGTGCATTATGTTCTAGTGCACCCATATTCATAGTTAATCCGTTCTCTAGGTACTGGGCCATCAGTATTACAGGAAGTTGTCATTTATTGCAGTCTAAATCACTGTTAAGAGCACCAAGATTCATGGCTGATCCGTTCTGTTTAGCAAAAAGAAAAGCATACAGCACTCTTCAGTAAAGCAAAAAACCCGTGCACACCCTGCAGTGCAATGTCTCCTTAGTGGAACAACATAAAGAAATGGAGGCAGCGCCAATAAAGTAGTGGAGTAAAAAATGTTCTTTTAATACATATTTGTCACAGTCCAAACACATGCTTTTTCATCTCTTCTGTTAGCTATAGATTTACTGTGTGTGGCTGCATGACAGAGTGGGGAGGGTGGCATCAGTGGCAGTACCAGTGCCACTAGTGGCCCCATGATACAGTGGGGAGGATGGCAGCAGCAACAGTGACAATAGTGGCCCCATAACAGAGTGGGGATGGGTGCCATCAGCAGTGGCAGTAACACAGACAATAGTGGCCCCATGACTGAGTGGGGAGGGTGGCAGCAGAAGCAGTAGCAGTGATAGTGACAATAGTGGTCCAATGACAGAGAGGAGATGGGGGCCAACAGCAGTGGCAGTAACACAGACAATAGAGGCCCCATGACAGAATGGGGAGGGGGGGGGCAGCAGCAGTGGCAGTAAGGCTGTGTTCACATAACTGTTTATTTTTTCCATTCTTCTGATCCGTCAGAGGAACAGATAACTGAAAAAAATGAAGCCTGTATTTTGAGCATCCATAAAGCCTCTTTAAGATGGTCAGAGTATGATCAATAATTGTAAGCTAAAACCAGGAGTGGGTCCAAAACAGAAATAAAATGTAACAGAAATGTTTGCATCTCTTGTGTTTTGGACTGTGAGAGTAATGGTCAATGCTAACCTTATAAGCCTACAGTATATATATATATATATATATATTTATATAGTCTAGAATATATGCATCAGTATAGCTGAAACTTATCATCTATTCCACAGTTTAACAACATCTTGGCTTAGAATATATTCTGAAGGTCATCTGTAAGAGTGGTAAGAAATAGATGTCTGTAAGCCGGGGAGGGGGGGGGGCGGTATAGTTTGCTTAATTGAGAATACAAAGGTGAAGATTGCTAAAGATGGAGTTTAAGCTGATAAGTACCAATGTTCTCAGGGTTTATCGGAAATGTTTGTCACTGGAAGGATCCAGATGCTCTGCCTCCATATCCAAGTTAGGTCCAATTTCAGACAAGTGAACTTTTACAGATTTCCAAACCACAAATCACAAGATGTTACCATATATGTTAAAGATATTGTTAATTATTAGAGATGAGCGAGCTTGGTGCTCGTTCAAGTATTAGGGTACTCGTAAGTGCTCGCTGCTCGGACGAGTATCTCGCCATGCTCGAGGAAATGGCATCTCCCGCATTTTGAATTTTTGGCGCCTATAACTCAGCTAATCACAAGCCAGGAGACTCTGCGGTACACCCAGCATCACATGGGGCCCTTACATGTCGATAGCAGGGGTTGGCTGGCCAGATCAGGTGACTCTGGAATATACTAGTGACGTCCGGCAGTGCTCGGCTCAGAGGCTGTCTGGATGTCGTTAGGGACAGATCTGCTGCGTTTCAGGGAGAGTGTTAGGGCCTGGATTTAGTTCTCTGTTTAGGCAGGAGTGATCTCAAAAGAACCCATCAGCCCTTCTAAGGGCTACAAGACACTTTTTTTTTGTCTCCTGGCTGGGCTGGTTGGCACTAGTAGTGCAGCTATCGCCATATCTAACAAACTTTGTTTTTTTGTTGTTTTATCTCAGTGATACAAATCCATTTCATACAGCTGTGTGGAACCATTCTGTGTATCACAGTTCAGCTGTCCAGTCACCACAAACCACAATCCGCATTTTCTGTCCAGAGGACCCATTCTGTACGTCACGTAATTAAAAAAAATTCTTTTGCTCTCACTGATACAGCTACATTAGAAAAATCTGAGTGCGACATTTTTCTGGGTTGAAGTGAAAATAGCCACAGTCAGCAGGGGCTGAGTTTGCTCTCTGATATATTCTGCACGTTACGTTAAAAAAAACAAAACAAAACAAAAAATTTGTTTTTTTGTTGTTTTAGCTCAGTGATACAAATCCATTTCATACAGCTGTGTGGAACCATTCTGTGTGTCACAGTTCAGCTGGCCAGTCACCACAAACCACAATCCGTATTTTCTGTCCAGGTGACCCATACTGTACGTCACGTAATCCAATACGGTCATTTGCTCTCACTGACACAGCTACATTAGAAAATCTGAGTGCGAAATCTTTCTGGGTTGCACTTAAGCAGACCAAGTCTGCCTAATCTAATAGTTTCAGTGTAATTGCTCCATACTGAACGATACATAATAAAATACGTAATTTTGCTCTAACTTATCCACCTATATACAAACCACTATCCGTATTTTCTGTCCAGGTGACCCATACTGTACAGTCATGGCCAAAAGTTTTGAGAATGATACAAATATTAATTTTTACAAAGTCTATTGCTTCAGTTTTTATAATGGCAATTTGCATATACTCCAGAATGTTATAAAGAGTGATCAGCTTAACAGCAATTACTTGCAAAGTCAATATTTGCCTAGAAAATGAACTTTATCCCCCAAAACACATTTCAACATCATTGCAGCCCTGCCTTAAAAGGACCAGCTAACATCGTTTCAGTGATTGCTCCATTAACACAGGTGTGGGTGTTGATGAGGACAGGGCTGGAGATCAATCTGTCATGATTAAGTAAGAATGACACCACTGGACACTTTAAAAGGAGGCTGGTGCTTGGCATCATTGTTTCTCTTCTGTTAACCATGGTTAACTCTAAAGGAACACGTGCAGTCATCATTGCACTGCACAAAAATGGTCTAACAGGGAAGAGTATCGCAGCTAGAAAGATTGCACCTCAGTCAACAATCTATCGCATCATCAAGAACTTCAAGGAGAGAGGTTCCATTGTTGCCAAAAAGGCTCCAGGGCGCCCAAGAAAGACCAGCAAGTGCCAGGACCGTCTCTTAAAAGTGTTTCAGCTGCGGGATCGGGCTACCAGCAGTGCAGAGCTTGCTCAGGAATGGCAGCAGGCAGGTGTGAGTGCATCTGCACGCACTGTGAGGCGGAGACTCTTGGAGCAAGGCCTGTCTCAAGGAGGGCAGCAAAGAAGCCACTTCTCTCCATAAAAAACATCAGGGACAGACTGATATTCTGCAAAAGGTACAGGGAGTGGACTGCTGAGGACTGGGGTAAAGTCATTTTCTCTGATGAATCCACTTTTCGATTGTTTGGGACATCTGGAAAACAGCTTATTCGGAGAAGACGAGGTGAGCGCTACCACCAGTCCTGCATCCTGAAACCATTCATGTGTGGGGTTATCTTCTCAGCCAAGGGAATCAGCTCTCTCACAGTCTTGCCTAAAAACACAGCCATGAATAAAGAATGGTACCAGAATGTCCTCCGAGAGCAACTTCTCCCAACAGTCCAAGAGCAGTTTGGCGATCAACAATGCCTTTTCCAGCATGATGGGGCACCTTGCCATAAAGCAAAGGTGATAACTAAATGGCTCAGGGAACAAAACATAGAGATTTTGGGTCCATGGCCTGGAAACTCCCCAGTTCTTAATCCCATTGAGAACTTGTGGTCAATCATCAAGAGACGGGTGGACAAACAAAAACCTACAAATTCTGACAAAATGCAAGCATTGATTGTGCAAGAATGGACAGCTATCAGTAAGGATTTGGTCCAGAAGTTGATTGAGAGCATGCCAGGGAGAATTGCAGAGGTCCTGAAGAAGAAGGGTCAACACTGCAAATATTGACTTGCTCCTAGAGATGAGCGAGCACTAAAATGCTCGGGTGCTTGTTATTCGAGTCAAACTTTTCCCGATGCTCGATTGCTCGTTTCGAATGACGAACGCCATTGAAGTCAATGGGAGACTCGAGCATTTTTTGCAGGGGACTAAGGCTCTGCCTAGGGAAGGCTGGGTGAAAACCTGGAAACCTCAGAAAATGATGGAAACACCACGGAAATGGACAGGAAACAGCAGGGGCAGCATGCAAGGATGCCTCTGAGGCTGCCTAATCCCACCATTACCCCAAATTCTCAGGCAACAGCCTGGTGGTTACCCTCATGGCAATTGTGCTCACCCAGACAAAGAAAGGCGAGGCACATGCCCATCACATGTTAGGGAAACACCCAACTAGGTGCAACGAAGGTCCATCACCGCCAATTTTCAGGGACACGGTAATGGTGACCCACTTAAAAATGCTGCCTGACAACCTGGCGGTGAACCCCTGATTGTCTGTCTTTCAATAAGATTGCAGTGTAAAGCATGGTGGTGAGCCTCAGTAATAAGATTGCAGTGTAAAGCATGGTGGTGAGCCTCAGTATGACTTTTTAGATGGAGATTGCATGTGGTCACGTACTCGCTGGAACCCCATAGTCACCCCTTCTCTGATGTGCTACCCCAGAACATTCTCTGCCCCAATTCGCAAGACCTTTTGCAGTCTCCGTGTGCTGACAGTGGGGATTTACCAGTGTTGTCTGAGGAGGTGGTGGACAATGGCGAGACACAGGTGTCGGGGGGTGAGTTAGTTGTATGGGAAGCAAGTTACAGTGGGGACTACTTGGGGGGACTTTCTCATGATGGGACAGATTCAATTGTGTTTAGAAAGGCTGATGGGCTTCCGTCAGCACTGTGTGTATAGAACCCCATGGCCTTTCATAAAAATAGTCTGGCGATGACCCCAAGGCAATTTTCAGGGACATGGTAATGGTGACCCACTTAAAAATGCTGCCTGACAACCTGGCGGTGAACCCCTGATTGTCTGTCTTTCAATAAGATTGCAGTGTAAAGCATGGTGGTGAGCCTCAGTAATAAGATTGCAGTGTAAAGCATAGTGGTGAGCCTCAGTATGACTTTTTGGATGGAGATTGCATGTGGTCACGTACTCCCTGGAACCCCATAGTCACCCCTTCTCTGATGTGCTACCCCAGAACATTCTCTGCCCCAATTCGCAAGACCTTTTGCAGTCTCCGTGTGCTGACAGTGGGGATTTACCAGTGTTGTCTGAGGAGGTGGTGGACAATGGCGAGACACAGGTATCGGGGGGTGAGGTAGTTGTATGGGAAGCAAGTTACAGTGGGGACTCCTTGGGGGGACTTTCTCATGATGGGACAGATTCAACTTGGGTGGATCAGGCACAGAAACAGATCAATTTTTTTTTTTGTGTGTGTGTTTATTTAACTTTTATTTAGCACAAATAACCACAGAGATATTTATTCGTTCTCTTCGCTGCGCAGTCTGGCGTTGGGGTTCGTCACTTTGATGGCGAGCTGTGCCGCTCTCTCCACAATGGTCTTTCGGTTCTTTGAGGAGACGTTGAGGAGATCAGTGAAATTCAGTGAATGACGACGCAGGACCCCAACTTAAAAATTTAGCATCAACCGATACAGTCGCAAATTATGAGCTTGATCAAGTGTGGCATGTGTTCTCTGTATTCTTCTCAGTTTATTACCGTATATGGCAGCTATCCGGAAAAATAGTTTGGATAGAGAGAAAGATAGGAAAAAGACGTAAATTGTTTGGAGAGAGGGCCTGTAGGTGGACCTCCGGAAAAATTGTTTGGAGAGAGGGCCTGTAGGTGGACCTCCGGAAAAATTGTTTGGAGAGAGGGTCTGTAGGTGGACCTCCGGAAAAATTGTTTGGAGAGAGGGCCTGTAGGTGGACCTCTGGAAAAATTGTTTGGAGAGAGGGCCTGTAGGTGGACCTCTGGAAAAATTGTTTGAAGAGAGGGCCTGTAGGGGGCCGTCCTGAAAAATTGTGCTAAAAGAGTGCCAGTTCAACCTCTGAAAAATGGCTTTTTTTGGTCAGCGTTAGGCAAAGACGACATAGAGGAGGAGGAGGAGTAGGAGGAGTAGAGAAGAGGAATCGGATACATAAGTAATGTTAATCTTTAGCTGCTTTCCCCTGGAGGAGATTTCAATTCCGGTGAAATCCAGGCTTTGTTCATTTTAATAATCGTCAGCCTGTCAGCGCTGTCAGTTGACAGGCGTGTACACTTATCGGTGATGACGTCACCAGCTGCACTGAATACCCACTCTGAAAGCACGCTAGCGGCAGGGCAGGCCAGCACCTCCAAGGCATACAGCGCCAGTTCACGCCACGTGTCCAGCTTTGAAACCCAGTAGTTGTATGGAGCAGAGTGATCGCTACGGACGTTGGTATGGTCAGCTAGGCACTCCCTCACCATCTTTCTGTACAGCTCCCCCCTACTCTGCCTAGACTGGGGACAGGTGACAGTGTCTTGCTGGGGTGACATAAAACTGGCAAAGGCCTTGGAGAGCGTTCCCCTGCCAGTGCTGGACAAGCTGCCTGCTCGGCTCCTCTCCCCCGCTACTTGGCCCACAGAACCATGCCCTCTGCCGCTAGCGGCGTCAGATGGGAAGGATTTTTTCAGCTTGTGCACCAGGGCCTGTTGATATCTATTCACTCTCATACTCCTTTCCTCTGCAGGGATGAGAGTGGAAAGGTTCTGCTTGTACCGTGGGTACAGGAGAGTGAACACCCTGTAATCGGTGTTTGAAAAAATGCCTCTAACGCGAGGGTCACCGGATAGGCAGCCTAACATGAAGTCTGCCATGTGCGCCAGAGTCCCAACACGTAAGAATTCCCTCTCCTCACTGGCCTGACTCTCCATTTCCTCCTCCTCCTCCAAGTCCTCCTCTTCAGCCCATACACGCTCAAGAGTTAAGGACTGAGCACTGGTACCCTCTACTGTCTCGCCGACATTCTCCTCCTCTTCCTCCTCATCCTCATCCCCCTCCTCCGATACGCGCTGAGAAACAGACCGGAGGGTGCTCTGGCTATCAAGTGACGTATCTTCCTCCACAGTCTCTTGTGACAAGCGCAAAGCATCCGACTTGATGCTGAGCAGTGAGTTTTTCAACAGGCAAAGCAGCGGAATGGTGAGGCTGATAATGGCGGCATCGCCGCTGACCATCTGTGTTGACTCCTCAAAGTTGCTCAACACCTGGCAGATATCAGACATCCATGTCCACTCCTCATTGTAGACTTGAGGAATCTGACTGACCTGACTACCATTTCTGGTGGAAGTTGACATCTGGCAGTCTACAGTCGCTCTGCGCTGCTGGTAAACTCTGGATAACATGTTTAATGTCGAATTCCATCTCATGGGCACGTCGCACAACAGTCGGTGAGCGGGCAGTTGTAGGCGGCGCTGCGCTGCCCTGAGAGTGGCAGCATCTGTGGTCGACTTGCGGAAATACGCACAGATGCGGCGCACCTTGGTGAGCAAATCAGACAGATTGGGGTATGTCTTGAGGAACCGCTGAACTATTAGATTGAATATGTGGGCCAGGCATGGCACATGTGTCAATCTGCCGAGTTGCAGAGCCGCCACCAGGTTACGCCCGTTGTCACACACAACCATGCCTGGCTTGAGGTTCAGCGGTGCCAGCCACACATCGGTCTGCGCCGTGATGCCCTGTAACAGCTCTTGGGCGGTGTGCCTTTTATCACCTAAGCTCAGCAGTTTGAGCACCGCCTGCTGGCGCTTACCCACGGCACTGCTGCTGCGCCTAGAGCTACCGACTGAAGGCGCCGTGCCCACGGATGGTAATTCGGAAGAGGAGGTGGAGGAGGAGGAGGGGTCGGAGGAGGAGGCATAGTACGTCTGAGAGACCGTGACCGAGGTAGGCCCCGCAATCCTCGGTGTGGGCAGTACATGAGCGGCCCCAGGGTCAGTCTCGGTCCCAGCCTCCACTAAGTTAACCCAATGTGCCGTCAGTGAGATATAGTGTCCCTGCCCGGCAGCACTTGTCCACGTGTCCGTGGTTAGGTGGACCTTCTCAGAAATAGCGTTGGTCAGGGCACGGATGATGTTCTCTGACACGTGCTGGTGTAGGGCTGGGACGGCACATCGGGAAAAATAGTGGCGGCTGGGGACCGAATACCGAGGGGCAGCCACCGCCATGAGATTGCGAAAGGCCTTGGTCTCTACCAGCCTATAGGGCAGCATCTCCAGGCTCAGCAATTTGGAGATGTGGACATTGAGGGCTTGGGCATGTGGGTGGAACTTTATTTCCTCTTGCGCTCCAGCATCTGCTTTAAAGACAGCTGAACGCTGCGCTGGGACACATTGGTGGACACTGTGGAGGATCGTGGAGGCGAAGATGTGGTTTTCCGGCCGGAGGCGCTCGTGCCGGGGTCCTGGGCAGGGGGTTGACTAGCAGAGGCAGCGAGTGACACAGGGGAAGGAGCAGTGGTGTGACCCGCAGGAGGTGGTGAATGGCCTTGGTTCCATTGAGTGGGGTGTTTAGCACTCATATACCTGCGCATGCAGTTGGTGGTTAGGCTAGTAGTGGTGGCACCCCTGCTGATCCTGGTGTGGCACAGGTTGCACACCACAGTCCATCGGTCATCCTCACTTTCTTTAAAGAACCTCCAGACTTGCGAACATCTAGGCCTCGCCACGGGAGCTTCACTACGTGAAACAGTTGCTGCTGATGCACCAGCTCTGGCCCTGCTTCTCCCTCTGGCCACACCACTGCCTCTTCCAACCTGTTCTGGTGAATCACTCGCCTCCGCCTCAGAAGCACCGTCTTCACTCGGCATATCAACCCACCTTGGGTCAGTCACCTCGTCATCCTCCGATTCCTCAGTCTGCTCCCCCCTCGGACTTCCTGCCCTGACAACAACTTCACCACTGTCTGACAACCGTGTCTCCTCATCGTCCGACACCTCTTTAAAAACTTCTTCCACTAACTCAACATTGTCATCATCATCATCATCATCACCCACAGACTGCGACAGTTGGAAAACTTGGGCATCGGGAACGAGGTCAGTAGCAACCTGAGAAGTGGTTTGTGACTCTGGGAAGGGTCCAGAAAACAGTTCCTCAGAGTATGCCGGATCGCATTCCAAATTTTCCTGGGAGGGGGCAGACTGGGGGGAAGGAGGTTGAGGTGGAGGAGCCAGAGGAGTGCTCCCTTGGGTAACGTGGGTGGACTGCGTGGAAGACTGACTGGTGGACAAATTACTTGAAGCATTGTCCGCAATCCACAAGATCAGCTGTTCGCACTGTTGTGGTTTCAACAGTCCTCTACCACGTGTCCCTGTAAGTTGAGACATGAAGCTAGGGAGTGTAGCTCTGCGGCGTTCCCCTGCTCCCTCATCAGCAGGTACTGTCTCACCCTGCCCAGGACCACGGCCTCTTCCCCCTGCAGTAATTGAATGCCCACGCCCACGCCCTCGTCCTCGACCCTTAGCCCTGGGGTTCAACATTTTCTGTATATAAGTGTATTATATAAAAAATAAAAAATAAATGGACCTGCTGTACTGAAACCCACAAACTTGTTCTGTCTGGTTGAATTAAGTGACGTACAGAAAGTGTCACCTGGACAAAAAATACGGATTGTAGTGGGTGTATTGAACTGTGACACACAGAATGGTTCCACACTGCTGTGTGAAATGGATTTGTATCACTGAGCTAAAACAACAAAAAAAAAAATATAAAATTTTTTTTATATATATATTTTTTATATATATATATTTTTTTAGTTTTGTTTTTTTTGGAATGTGACGTGCAGAAACTATCGTAGAGCTAACTGACACCCTGCTGACGGTGGCTATTTTGACTGCGACCCAGACAAATGTCGCACAGAGATTTTTAGGATCAAGCTATATACGTGAGAGCAAAATACCTGGTTGTATTAAGTGACGTACAGAAAGTGTCACCTGGACATAAAATACGGATTGGAGTGAGTGTACTGAACTGTTACACACAGAATGGTTCCACACTGCTGTGTGAAATGGATTTGTATCACTGAGCTAAAACAACAAAAAAACTATTTTTTTTATATTTTTTTTTTTAGTTTTGTTTTTTTGGAAACGTGACATGCAGAAACTATCGTAGAGCTAACTGACACCCTGCTGACGGTGGCTATTTTGACTGCGACCCAGACAAATGTCGCACAGAGATTTTTAGGATCAAGCTATATACGTGAGAGCAAAAGACCTGGTTGTATTAAGTGACGTACAGAAAGTGTCACCTGGACAGAAAATACGGATTGGAGTGAGTGTACTGAACTGTTACACACAGAATGGTTCCACACTGCTGTGTGAAATGGATTTGTATCACTGAGATATAACAATAAACAAAAAAAAAAGGGTTATATATAGCGATAGCTGCACTGCTAGTGCCAGCCAGCCAGCCAAGCCAGGAGACAAAAAAAAAAAAGATTCCTGCCTAACAGAGAACTAAATGCAGGCCCTAACACTCTCCCTGAAACGCAGCAGCTCTATCCCTAACGACATCCAGACAGCATCTGAGCCGAGCACCGTGGCCAGTCACTAGTATATTCCAGGGTCACCTGATCAGGCCAGCCAACCCCTGCTATCGACATGTAAGGGCCCCACGTGATGCTGGGTGTACCGCAGAGTCTCCTGGCTTGTGATTGGCTGAGTTTATAGGCGCCAAAAATGCACGATGCGGAAGTTGCCATTTCCTCGAGCATGGCGAGATACTCGTCCGAGCAGCGAGCAGTTATGAGTACCTTAATACTCAAAGAGCACCAAGCTCGGACGAGTATGCTCGCTCATCTCTACTTGCTGCATTAACTCATTCTAACTGTCAATATAAGCTTTTGTTACTCATAATATGATTGCAAGTATATTTCTGTATGTGATAAAAACATCTGACAAACACACATAAAAACCAGAGGGCAGCAGATCATGTGAAAATATAATATTTGTGTCATTCTCCAAACTTTTGGCCATGACTGTACGTCATGTAATTAAAAAAGGTCTTTTGCTCTCACTGATACAGCTACATTAGAAAAATCTGAGTGCGACATTTGTCTGGGTTGCACTTAAGCAGACCAAGTCTAATAGTTTCAGTGTAATTGCTTCATACTGCACGGTACGTAATAACATACGTAATTTTGCTCTAACTTATCCACCTATATATTAACTTGTTCAGATTGAACAAGTTTGTGGGTTTCAGTACAGCAGGCCCATTTTTTTTTTTTGTATATATAATACACTTATATACAGAAAACTTTGAACCTCAGGGCTAAGGGTCGAGGACGAGGGCGTGGGCGCGAGCGTGGGCATTTAATTACTGCAGGGGGCAGAGGCCGTGGTCCTGGGTAGGGTGAGACAGTACCTGCTGATGAGGGAGCAGGGGAACGCCGCAGAGCAAAAATATAGCATGATCTCTCCCCTCAGGTGAACACTGTAAAAAATAAAAAATAAAAACTGTCTAAAAAAAGCCATTTTTTGTCACATTTCATCGCAAAAAGTGTAATACCAAGCGATCAAAAAAGTGTATGCCCCCCAAAATAGTACCAATCTAATCATCATCTCATCCCGCAAAAAATGAGCCCCTACCTGAGACAATCGCCCAAAAAATTAAAAAAAATTACAGCTCTCTGACTATGGAGACACTAAAATGTGATTTTTTTTGTGCATCAAAAATATTGTGTAAAACTTAAATAAATAAAAAAAAGTACCGTATATGCCGGCGTATAAGACGACTGGGCGTATAAGACGACCCCCAACTTCTGCCCTAAAAATATAGAATTTGGTATATACTCACTGTATAAGACTACCCCTCTCCCAAATGAAAAAAAGTCTGCTTTGATTTCAACATGTTAATTTTAATTCAAATGCATATGACATGCAGGTACTGTATATAGCAGCAAAACTGTCACTTATAAACATAAGGTTGTTTCAAACATGTACGGTAAAGCTAAAACTTTGCAAAACAAACAAGAGAGCAAGTGCCTGGTGATCATAACTGTAAGCTGCGATATTGTAACAGGTCTTGCTGGCATGACAGTTTCCCTTTAAAAGCCTTCAAAATCCTCCTGAGAATATAGAGAATAGTATGCTACTTCAGTATGCTAAGAGCAGGGCTCTCTACGCGCTGACGGGGAAAAAAAAAACACCTCACACAGTGCGGCCCCCGTATATCCGGCGTATAAGACGACCCCCCACTGTAGCCATTATTTTAAGGGGTTAAAAAGTAGTCTTATACGCCAGTATATACTGTATACATATTAGATATTGCCGCATCCGTAACGACCTGCTCTATAAAAATATCACACAATCTAACCTGTCAGATGAATGTTGTAAGTAACAAAAAATAAAAACAATGCCAAAACTGCTAGTTTGTTACCTTGCCTCACAAAAAGTGTAATATAGAGCTACCAAAAATCATATGTACCCTAAAATAGCACTAACAAAACTGCCAACTTATCCCGTAGTTTCCAAAATGGGGTCAGTTTTTTGGAGTTTCCTACTCTAGGGGTGCATCAAATGTGACATGGCAACTTAAACTTTTTCCAGTGAAATCTGCCCTGGCGTTCCTTTCCTTCTGCGCCCTGCCGTGTGTTTGTACAGCAGTTTACGATGACAAATGGGGCATTTCTGTAAACTACAGAATCAGGGTAATAATTACTGAGTTTTGTTTGGCAGTTAACCCTTGCTTTATTCTCAGAATAAAATGATTCATATGGAAAATCTGCCAAAAAAGTGAAATTCGGAAATTTTGGCTACATTTTCCTTTAATTCTTGTGGAACACCTAAAGGGTTAATAACGTTTGTAAAATCAGTTTTGAATACCTTGAGGGGTGTAGTTTCTAAAATGGGGTCATTTTTGGGTGGTTTCTATGATGGAAGCCTCACAAAGTGACTTCAAACCTGAACTGGTCCTTCAGAAGTGGGTTTTGGAAATTGTGAAAAATTTCAAGATTTGCTTCTAAATTTCTAAGCCTTCTAACGTCCCAAAAAAATAAAATGTAATTTTCAAAGTGATCCAGACCTGAAGTAGACACATGGGGAATGTAAAATCCTAACTATTTTTGGAGGCCTTACTATGTATTTTAAAAGTAGAGAAATTGACATTTGGAAATTTGCAAATTTTTCTAAATTTTTGGTACATTTGGTATTTTTTTTATAAATAAGAATGAAATATTTTGACTCAAATTTACCACTGTCATGAAGTACAATATGTGATGAGAAAACAGTCTCAGAATGGCCTGGAAAAGTAAAAGCGTTCTAAAGTTATCACCACATAAAGTGAGACATGTCAGATTTGCTAAAAATGGCCTGGTCCTTATGGTGAAAAATGGCTGGGTCCTTAAGGTGTTAATTGATTTTTGATATTTTCATTGTTGTTTGTTTTACGTTATTGTGTTATTATCATGTACGTGATTTTGCACAAACTGTAGAAGGCGTGTGTGAGACAGTGTGCATTTTGTCTTGTCATCATGTGTCCTGTGAAGGGTTAGATGTTCACACTAACTCTGAACAGGGCTTTGAGTGAAGTGGTAACTCCTGGCAAAAGGAGAGGTCCATGTGATTCGGGATAGGGCTCCTGCAGTTCCCAGTGAAAAAAACCCAAAAGGGGGCATTGGGTCAGGAGTCAGTCTGTGTCTTTGTTATCAGCTGATTTAATGAATTACCCTCTGCCTGAAAATTGAACTACTCTAATAGGACCCACTCCTGCTTTTGGCTTACAAATACTGATCAAATACTGACCAGATACTGACCGTGTAAAAGAGGCCTTACAGATGCTCAAAAAACAGGATACTTGTTTTTATTCTTT
Source organism: Rhinella marina (assembly GCA_900303285.1). Classification (NCBI taxonomy): domain Eukaryota; kingdom Metazoa; phylum Chordata; class Amphibia; order Anura; family Bufonidae; genus Rhinella; species Rhinella marina. Next base: position 46,269 of record ONZH01028507.1, read on the forward strand.
TTTTCTGTTCTTCTGACGGATAAGAAGAATGGAGAAATAAACTGTGATGGCATCATGGACAAAAAGGGACAATAGTGGCCCCATAACAGAGTAAGGATGGGGTCCAACAGCAATGGCAGTAACAGGGACAATAGTAGCCCCATGACCGAGTGGGGAGGGGAGGCAGCAGCATTGATAGTGACAATAGTCGCCTCATGACAGAGTGGGGAGGGGGGCAGCAGCAGTGGCATACACCACAAGATGGTGGCAGATCATAGTAGTAGCAGAACCAAAAAACAGCAGTTTTATAGCAAGCCCCAGTGGCTTTAAAAATTAAACATAAGCATATATCGTTAGGTCAAGAAGTCCCAGTTTAGGAATGGCAGTAGAGGCAGTGGATGGTTGGCATCAGGTGGGTTGCAGCATCAGAATGGTGGCAGCATCACAAGCCAGAAGTAACAATCCATTTTGCAGAATATTCCTGTTGACACACTACAGTATGATAATTAGCGGCAGAATGATCTATTCTGTTACATCAGGCACCAGTGTCTGGAAATACAGGCTGATCTACCACCATTCATCTTTAAGAAGGTTAGTATCTCAACATTTTGGGAGAAAAGTGTAGGGGTAACTATGTCCCCCATCACACTGAACACCTGATTTGATACCACACTACTGGCTGGGCAGGAAAGCATGCCCATGGCAAACTAGGCTAGTTGCGGCCACACTTCAAGCTTGCATGTTCAGTAGTCCAGTGGATCTCGGATCATGGGTGACAGGGTGCAGTCAAAGTACAGTGCGGCACCACCTGCTGGTTGAGGTTCTGCTGCGTATCCTGCTGCAGCTTTCTGGTTTCTTTAGAAGGTGGCTTAAGAAAACTGCTCATCATAGCCTCCAGACTGAATTGCCTGCATATAGAGCTGGTGCTGCTCCTGTGCCCACCTCCCCTCCCACCAGTCATGTCAGTGGAGCATAAGAGCAGAGGGTCCCACCAGTTAGACCTTCCTGGTGATAGCGCTCGTAGGCAGCGACCAACTGACTACACAGCATGTCGCTATAGTAGTCCATTTTTGCATCCCTGTAAAAAATCCCCCCATTTTTGAAATGTATCAAGGGTCTGACAGTGTGGATAGCAAGTAGTCATCCCTCTGCCAAATCCCGAGAATGCTTCTGTCACTACACAAGTATGACAGAATGCATCTGGCCATTTGAGCAACTGACTTGGAGGACTTCCCTTCCTCCATTTCCATTGCATACTACCACGGTTGGTTGAGGTCATTTGCATTGTTTTTGTTGTCGCCTTTCAGCTCCTCATGCTCCTCCCCTGTCACTTGGGCAGTTAAACTGCCTAGTTGTGCATAAAATTCCTGGGCATTTATGACCTCCTTCACCTCCACTGCCAGTTCATCCTTCTCGGGGCTCAGGTGGCCATAAAATGGAGGTGCCACGTCTTCTGTCCCCTCGCCAATCATATTTGTCAGAATTTGCTCCATGACGTGAAGGAGTGAAATGACATCATTCCACTAGCTCTGACCTCATTCAAACCACTGGCTAACATGGAAGTTACACCAGCGAGTAGATCGGTCTGTCTATTACATTAAGAAATCATTGACCGCCTTCATCTACTCGTAAAGGCAGTCGAACATATGGAGCGTGGTGCTCCAAAGGGTGGAAACTTCTCATATCAGGCGATGTTGGGGAAGAGTATTTTGCCTTTGCAGCTCAAAGAGGGTGTGTTTTGCACGGTAAGAATGGCTGAAGTGCATGCACAGTTTCCTGGCCATTTTTAGTTCATTATAAAACTTAAAAAAAACGGGTGACAATGAGACTGAAGACAAGCGCCATGCAGGGCAGATGGGTCAGCCCTCGATCTGAAGTTTAGGAAAAAATTTGATTCTCAAAAAATTGAATTTCCACGTGCTTAGTGGCAACAATTGATTTTTTCCTAAAATGGCGGTGACATGTGTTACAAAGTGAAAGTAAGAAGCCCGGGAACAAGAGATCACCCATAATGCAGTGCAGCCAGCCATCCAATCAACAGCTAATCAGCCCTTTTGATGTCACAGCCCAATAAAACCCTCATCAATTGTGATATATTGGATAGGGAGACTTTTTGCACACTATAGAGAGACCATAGGAAGAATGCAGGGACTAATTGAACAGCGTTCCCATTGGTTAATAGATAAGTAATTCTATAACACCTTGATTCAGTAATTGGGGTGAAAAAGCTGTCTTAGGCTACTTTAACACTAGCGTTTTTAAATTCCGGTATTGAGTTCCGTCATAGGGGCTCAATACCGGAAAAAAACGCTTCAGTTTTGTCCCCATTCATTGTCAATGGGGACAAAACTGAACTGAAGACAATGGAATGCATACTGCGGTTTTCTCTCCGGTCCAGGCATCCGTACCAAGACGGATCCGGAATGACCCCCAATGCAAGTCAATGGGGACGGATCCGTTTGGTGTGACCAACATGGTAATCGGATCCGCCCTCAATTGACTTTCAATGGAGTTCAGGACAGATCCGTCACCACATACATACATACAGACAGACAGACATACATACATACACACACAAACACATACATACTTACATACTCCAGGCAAGCAGGCCGCATGTCTTCATGACCAGGAGGCGCGCCGCTATGACGATTCCCTACAGCGCCCAGCAGAGGGTGCTGTGGGGAATCGTCATAGCTGCGCGCCTTCTGGGCGTGAAGACGTGCGGCCTGCCTGCCTGCCTGGAGTATGCAAGTATGTATGTGTTTGTGTGTATGTGTATGTGTGTGTATGTCTGTATATGGTACTGTGTGACATGTGTGGGGCCGGAACGCGGTTCCGGCCCCACACATGTCCCTGCAGCAGTCCAGTTCCGACGGCACCCTTCACCTGCCGGATCCGGACTGCCGCTAGTGTGAAAGAGGCTTAATACTACTGCTATTGTGGTGTCTACATTGTTTTACACATAAGTAATTCTATAACGCCTTGATTTTGTAATTGGGGTGAAAAAGCTTTCTAATACTACTGCTACTGGGGTGTCCACATTGTTTTATACATAAGTAATTCTATAACGCCTTGATTCTGTAATTGGAGTGAAAAAGAGCTCTAATACTTCTGCTTTTGGGATGTCCACATTGTTTTCCAGATTCTTCATTCTATAATGTCTTGATTCCGTAATTGGCATTAGAAATCGCTCTATTTTTCAGTTATTTGGTTTTACACTTTGTTTTATAGATAAGTAATTCCATTACGGCTTGATTCTGTAATTGGGGTGAAAAAGTGCTGTATATCTTCAGTTATTTTGTTTTCAGATTTAGATGTTTAGATAAGTAATTCCATTAGGACTTCCATTAGGAGTTAAAAGTGGTCTAATACTAGTGCTAATAGGGTGTCCATATTTTGTTACAGATAAGTAATTCTATAACACCTTGATTCTGTAACTGGGGTGAAAAAGTGGTTTAATAATACTGCTATTGGGGTGTCCAGATTGCTTTGTACATAATAATTCTATTACTCCTTGATTCTGTAATTGTGGTAAAATAACGCTCTATTTTTTCAGTTATTTGGTTTTACACCTTGTGTCATAGATAAATAATTCCTTTGGGCCTTGATTCTGTAATTTGGGTGAAAAAGCGATCTATTTTTGAGTTATTTTGTTTTCCACCTTGTTTCATAGATAAGTAATTCCATTAGAGCTTGATCTTATATTTGGGGTTAAAAAGCGGTCTAATACTACTGCTATTCCACATTTGTTTATAGATAAATAATTCAAATAGGCCTTGATTCTGTAATTGGGGTTTAAAAGTGGTCTCTAACTACTATTATTGGGGTGTCCACATTGTTTTACAAATAAGTAATTCCATTAGGCCTTGATTCTTTAATTGGGCTTAAAAAGCTGTCCAATACTACTACTATTGGGGTGTTTACATTGTTTTATACATAAGTATTTCTATAACACTTTGATTCTGTAATTGGAGTGAAATAGCGCTCTATTATTTTTCAGTTATTTGGTTTTACAACTTGCGTTATAGATAAATAATTTTATTAGGCCTTGATTCTGTAATTGGGGTGAAAAGGCACTCTATTTTTTCAGTTATTTGGTTTTCTACTTTGTTTTATAGATAAATAATTCCATTAGGGCCTGATTCCATACATGGGGTTAAAAAGCGGTTTACTGCTAGTGGGGTGTCCACATTGTTTTACACATAAGTAATTCCATTAGGCCTTGATTCTGTAATTGAGGTTAAAAAGCTGTCTAATACTACTACTATTGGGGTGTTCACATTGTTTTATACATAAGTAATTCTATAATGCCTTAATTCTGTAATTGGGGTGAAATAGTGATCTATTTTTACAGTTACCGTATTTTTCGCTTTATAAGACACACCTGATGATAAGACGCACCCCAGATTTTAGAGTATAAGAAAAAAAATATTTTTCATCAGACTCCCATATCAGCCCTCCATGTCAGACCCCGATCAGACCTCAGATCAGGCCACTATGCCCCCATATTAGCCCACTGTGCCCCCATCAGACCTCAGATTAGCCCACTGTACCCCCATATTAGCCCACTGTGCCCCCATCAGACCTCAGATCAGCCCACCTTGCCCCCATCAGACCTCAGATCAGCCAACTGTGCCCCATAAGGATAAAATAAAAAACTCTCTCACCTCTCCTGCGCCACGGCTCCGCTCCAGGTCCGGCTCTCTGCTGTCTTCTCTTGCCGACACTGCACTGTCACCTGACTGCTGTATGCGGTCAGGACAGTGCAGTGCCAGCAAGAGAAGACAGAGGAGCGTTTCCACGCTCCCGGCACCTATTACATACTAGTGAGCGCTTCCATAATGGAAGCGCTTACTAGTATTCGTTTTATAAGACGCACAGCAATTTTCCCCCTACTTTTGGGGGGGGAAAAGTGCGTCTTATAAAGCGAAAAATATGGTATTTGTTTTTCCAGCTTGTTTCATAGATAATTAATTCCATTAGGTCTTGATTCTCTAATTGGAGTGAAAACGTAGTCTAATAATACTGCTATTTTATACTTACAGTTTCTGTTACTGTACAGTATGTCCAAAGGACAGGTGTCAGGGCCTTCCAAGGGAACGGGAGGGGCAAAAAGGTTTCTGGAGCTGGCAAAAGTAGCAGCAGAAGAATGGGGGGAGTGAGGTGGTAGCAGCAATTGCAGCAACAGGCCAGAGGTGCCAGAGCTGCCAGTGTCATCTGGCGGTCGTGTTTTGACCAGGGTCATAGCAAGGGGGGGGGGCACAGGCAGGGCACGTGCCGCGGATGCAGACACTTGTGGCACTCCCAAAGTGGAAGAAAAGGACACAACAGATTGATTGCAGGGCCACCGGCTGGCAGATAATAGAGGCCGCTTGCCTCGCGCTACACACACTGCTACAGCGTGCCTGCACAACCAACTACTCCCTCCATCCTAAGCGATCAGCTGTTCTGACCTCCAGAACAGCTGATCGCTTAGCTTGATTAGGCTGTCTCTGCTGACAGCGTCTAGCAAGCGACCCGTCAATGTTGCGCTCAATACTTGGGAGGCCAGGCATAAAACGGCAGAAGAGGAGCACAGGAAGAGTGGTCCCACCCGACCTGCTGTGGTTTCCATCTTCACACCCACTGAGTCTAAGAGGAGGGGAGTCTGGAGCTCTACCCTGCTGCTGCCTTGGCCTGAAGTGATCTGACCCCAGTCTCCTCTTCACCTTTAGCCAGCAGGCTTCAGCCAGCCCAGGGCAGGCGGCGTGTACTTTACAGGAGTCAGCTAAGGTACAACAGACATTGTAGTACTGTAACTATCATACAGAGTGTATGTACCAGTGCCACCATGTTTTTGGCCAATACTGGTGTGGCGACTGATACTATCATCAGTGATAGAAAAGGGTTTCTTTTTTCACCCATGAACATTAACCCCTTCCTGACACATGGCACTGATCAAGTGGTTGTAGAAGCGGCGCTTGATTGATCAGAGGCAGATGTCTACCGAAGGCATAACTACTGTGAGGGTGGCACAATGTGGGCATTTCTGCTGTAAAGGAGGCACAATGTGGGCATAGTTACTATGAGGGGCACAATGTGGGCATTAGTACTGTGTGGTAGAACTAAGGGGAAATGCCCTAGATTACCATGTTATATATTGCTATGGCTTGGTCTTCCAGGGCCAGCACAGTGCCTACTTCTAGCTATTTTCCAGGTACAGTCACCATCCCTTCCTTATGTAATTATTATTCTTTTTTCTCTATCACCACAGGGACCTTGTTCTGCATTCTCTAGACATCATGCTGACACGCCAGGAACACCCTGGATGAGGTAGGAGCAGCTGGTTCTTTAATTTGTTGCAAAGTGTATTGGTAGCACCATGTACCCTATGATAGATTTTATTAGGTGAGACTGGGTGAATATAGTTATGCATTGGGCGGAGTTAAAGGAGTGGCTTGGTGTAAAAAATTGTTTATTTAAATTAGAATGGAATGGGGGGTGAGGGGGGGGCAAATCTGAATCCTTGCCCCAGGTGCAGGAAAGCCTAGCTACACCTCTAGTTTTGATCAGCAACCTAGCTGCCCTTGAATGGTTAACTCAGTCTTCAACATCATTTCAACTGACATCAGACTCCAACAACCAGGAGTCAGTTGGTTCCTCTGACACAATGCTTAGTTAGCATGGCCCAGGAACAAGCTCTGTGCCCCACCTGTACTGAACCTGCCTTTTTCTTTTTCTGCTCCTTCTGTTCAGGAAGTATTGCATGAGCTTATTGAGGACAGTCAGCAGCTACTGCCCAGCCAAGATTTGGAGGAGAGATCTGCTGCTTCCTCCTCTAGGCAGGCAAGTGGCTATGATGAGAGTTGCATGGGAGCAGGTGTTGCAAGCATTCAGGGACTCAGTCCTGAGATAATAATGGATTATGGTAAGAAGGTGAAGCGTGGCCAGAGTGTCAATGTTCGCGCCACAGCCCTACACAAGGCCTGGGAAAGCCATTGCACTAATGTTGAGGTGCAGCGTGAGGCATCTCTCAGTGGCCTGCAACCCTTTTCCAGTAGTTAATGCTCCACCACCTCAGCAGAAGGGAGCTGTGTTTCCATTTCAAAGAAAAAAAAAGGGGTTTTCAGTCAGCACATCCCAATGCGCAGGTGCACGTTGCTATGGCTGATTGCAATGAAAAGGAAAATACATACAATGCAACCGCACACTGCTAACCAGATAAAGCACAAAATGCCATAGAGATATGAAGTATTCTGGAGCTAATGCTATGCTTGTTAAATTAGAGATTCTTGGCAAATATATTTTGTACAAAATTATCTGGGCCCGTTCACCAAATCGTCCAGGTGATCTCTGTAGAACGGGAACCTAACACTATTTCCTACCTGTTATGTGCCAACCTTGGCTTCCATATAATCAGGGGGTGTTTGGTTCCACCTGCATGCTGGGTCCCTTCTGCCTTTTGCCATTTGTAGTGCTTCAAAGGCCTCCACTAATACAGGGATGCAGGTACCAAGCATGCATGCCGAGTCCACTCGGCTTTATAGTTACACTAGTTAAAATCAGCCTATGGAGCAGGCGGGGCTAGTCAGGAATGCATGACCAAATGGAGTAGCCACACCTCCAATACAAACTAACAAAGAAAAAAAAGAGGGGTTTTCAGTCAGCACATCCCAATGCGCAGGTGCACGTTGCTATGGCTGATTGCAATGAAAAGGAAAATACATACAATGCAACCGCACACTGCTAACCAGATAAAGCACAAAATGCCATAGAGATATGAAGTATTCTGGAGCTAATGCTATGCTTGTTTGGTAAATTAGAGATTCTTGGCAAATATATTTTGTACAAAATTATCTGGGCCCAGATAATTTTGCACTTCACCCACTCTTAGTCACCAGGAGTACAGGATGAATGATGTCATTATACTCCTTCATGTCCTTGAGCAGATGCTGATAAATATGTCACATATGTCACAGCCACCTGAGCCCTGTGGAGACGCATACTCAAAAGACAGGATCCGTTTTTTTGGGGATGTTCTTCTGACAGATCAGAAGAAGGGAAAAATAAATAGTGACATCAACACAAACTCACTGCTGATGTCCTCTTCACTCTGTCCTGGGCCACTATTAGTATCAGCTTGTAACAGAACAGGTTCTTGAGCAATCTATGTGCAATCAGCACAGACTGTGTAATATGAGAGAGCTCTTTCACTGTATAGTAGAATCTTGGGCGACTGCATGGTTAAGGATGCTAACATTGACCTGTAAGGTCACACTTCAGTTATTTGGTCAGTTTTTTTGGTGAAGTGTGAACGGAATCTAAGAGTGACCCTGTCACTTGCCTGTCATACTGATGCACAGTAACAGTTTCACTACCAGAAAGGACTAACTGAGCATGTTTCTGCAATGCACAGTGATGTACACTGACATACATTCTCCCTGCAGGCCAGGAAATACTTGATTTATAACTCAATTCATATCGAATCAAATTTTTGGGAAAAATTCGGTTAAGCATCTGAATCGAATTTTTCAAAACTTCACTCATCTCTAGTTGGCGAGGAGACAGCCAGTGTTCAATTTCATTATTCATGATGCCAAGCAGTTCCTCCCCAGTGTGACTCCATTCACCAGGGCTGACCAGTTGCAGAACTGTGTGACATCACCTAACTTTGCATAGGTGATATGCTGGAGGACCAGTGTGAACTGTACCTAGGGGGAGGATGAGGACAAGATGGAGGATGAGGAGGCAAAGGAGGACATTGGTGCAGAAAAAAACTAAATATGAATTTAAATTTAAACCCCTTACAGCTGTAATAGGAGACCTTGCTAGAATCAAGTAAACAGGTCACAAACAAAATCTATTAAACCTTGGTTCCTGTTTCCTTGTGTGGAACAGCAAAAACTAACAGTGCAACAGCACTCTGCAAACAAATAATAAAGTAAATACAATTGTGCCATACTCACTATAGAAAACATAGTAACATAGTTTATAAGGCCGAAAAAAGACATCTGTCCATCCAGTTCGGCCTGTTTTCCTACAAGTTCACAATGTACTAATGTTAATGCTACGTTATAAATGCGAGACTCTTGACACATACATTTTGTACAAAATTATTTCTTTTGGTGCCACAATGGCCTCCATTAAATTCAGGGAATGCAGGCTCTACATTCATGCTAAGCCCACTCTGTATTTTACCTTTCCTGGTGCCACACCTCCATTGCAGACTGCAAAGAAAAAATGGAGGTTAGTTTGCACATCTCAGTGCGCAGGTGCATGTTGCCATGACTGAAAGCGCAAAAGCATGCATAATGCATCGGCACTCTGAAAACATAAATACCGGTAATGAAGTAAATATAATCATGCCATACTCACTATAGAAAATGTACTAATGCTAATGCTGCATTATAAATGTGAGATTCTTGGCAAATATATTTAGTATAAAATTATTTGTGCCTGTCCGCCAGCATCCCAAAATCTCTTTAGGACAGCAACCTAACACTAAATACTACCTCCTGTGGTATCGTACAGGCCTCCATTAAATTCAGGGAATGCAGGTTCCACATGCATGCTGAGCCCACTCTGTATTTTACCTCTCCTGGTGCCAAATGGCCTCCAGTAAATGCAGGGAGAGCATGCCTTGTGTGGAACTATAGTCTAGTGTTAAACTATATATTTACCTGTAATTTTGCCAGTTCTCTGTAATTTTCTAGTACTCAGCAAATTTCTGTGACTTGATCTTCTGTTTAAATTATATATTTCCACTTTGGTTACCTGTTGGATATTTGACAGCTATGTGAGGACCATGTCACATATATGGTGTTCATGCTCAGGGTATCGGTCCATTGTTAGATATCTGATTAATGAAACATATTCCACTTTTATTTTAATTAAAGAGGTTCTCTGAGAATAAAGAAAATGAAAACACTTAACGGGGTTATACGGCCCCTATTATGCTCCCAAAATGCCCGGATACCTCATACAGATTATACTTAGCTCGCTCCCCAGCACTGGCGTGGCTTCTGATGCCAGGCCTGCTATTGAGACCCACCCCCATATCGTAAACTGAGCTGGCAAAGTGAAGGAGGGTGCACCACGCTTGCATGGCCACTACTTTCATTCACTTCAATGGGGTTGACGGAAATAAGCCAGCGATCGGCTATTTTCGGTGGCCCCGTAGAAATGAATGAAAGGCAGCCACGCAAGGTGGGCACCCCAGTAACAGTTAAATTACTGCTTATTCACCCCAATTTGAGAATTAAGGCCCAATGGAATTACTTATCTTTAAAAATGAGGGACACCTCATTGACAGTTAAATTAGAAAGTTTATTCACCCCAATTTGCAAACCAAGGCCTAATGAAATTGCTTATCTATTAAAAAAAAATGGACACCCCAATAACAGTAGAACAAGACAGCTTATTCACCCCAATTTGAGAATTGAGGCGTAATAGGATTGCTTCTCTATTAAACAAGGTGGACACCCCAATAACAGTAAAATTAGACAGGTTATTCACCCCAATTTGAAAATCAAGGCGTAATAAAATTGTTTGTTTATCTATTATATAAGGTGGAAACCTCAATAACAGTAGAACAAGACAGTTTTTTTTACACCAACTTGAGAATCAAAGTCTAATGTTATTGCTTATCTATTAAATAAGATATACACCCCAATAACAGCAAAATTAAACAGCTTATTCACTCCAATTTGAGAATCGAAGAACCTTCTTAATGTGTATTAACATTAGAAATGGCTACATCTGTATTTAGAAAGAAATATTTTTTTTATATGTGGCTTTCATTGTTTATACTACTGTACATATATTTTTGGTAGAGTAGGACTACACTGTCTATATCAGTGCACTGATAAGTTGTCTAATAAAAGCCCTGTTCATTTTACTGAATGATGTTAAGCTTACTTAGCATCAAATTAAGGCTACCATGTAGGGCTTGTCATTACACCTCTTGAAGTAAAGACAGATGAGTTTTATATTAAAAGAGTAGCTTTTTCAGGATAATGATATTCACAGGTTATGCTAATGTCATATTAATATGCCATTTTCCATTTCTATCTTTTTCAATAATGGTCCTTAAACTCAGTAAAGCAGGTAGTACATGTGTGCTTAAAATTCCCCCCTAGATTTATTTTGATGTCTACTTAGCTTATGATTTAAAGAGGACCTGTTACCACAAAATGCAGTGTAATTTGCAGGCAACTTGTTATAGAGCAGGAGGAGCTGGAAAGATGTATTATTAGTTTTGTGGGAAAAGATACAGTGATTGACAGCATTCTACATAGGTCTCTCCAGCATTCACGCTCCATGGTCTTCTCTGAAATTGAACTGTGATGTGACTGTGTACAATGTACTACATCCTGATGCTGTACGCAGTCAGGACAGTGTAGCTTGGCGCCCGGAGGAAGACAAGGGAGCAGCGAGTATAGCCAGCGCTAGCAATGCTGCACTCACCACTCCCCGCACCTCCTGCATACTAATGAGAATTTCCATAATTGAAGTGTTCAATTATATTTGATTTATAAGATCCACTGATATTTTCCCCCCATTTTTTGGGGAAAAAGTGTGTCTTATAAAGCGAAAAATACAGTATATAAATTACAAATATTACTGAAACCTTTTCGCACAAAGCTAAACATCAATCTGCTCAGCTCCTCCGGCTCTATGCTCCTGCAGTTTGAACTGCATTTTGTGATGACAGGTCCCTTTTCATTTTTCATGTTTGAAATATGAATGATGCTGTCACGGACAGAAACACTGGGATAAGGTGCACCCTGACTTATCCCAAATCTGTCCCTGCCTACTTGCCTCACCCTAGGCTAAGAGTCCTAGGGGAACAACTGGACGACAATCCCTACACTGTATAAGTGAGGGATGGGGAACGGAAGGAACAAAGGCAAACAAGTAACAAACAAACACAATACGAATAGTCAGCTAAGCAAGGTCAAACCGGGAGCGTACGTCAGGAGCCGAGGGATAAGCAGAATCAAGGTCGAGGTCACAAGCAAAAGGTCTGGATACAAGTAAGGTCACAAGTCAAAACGCACAGCACTGCAAAGAAAGTAACTTCAATAACAGGCAACTTGTAAAGGCAGTTGCCATCTTAAATAGCCCACCCAGGATCATGTGATGTGGCCAGCATCACATGACCTGAGGCGGAGCATGCTTCCAAAACAATATGCAAAGTAGCCATGTGGCGTGATCAGCACCACATGGCTAGAAACCCAAAAGAAAATTAACTGCTGAAGTGCTGGCTGACAAACCAGCACTTCAATTCCCTACTGCTCGTCTCTAGGGGGACGGAGAGATCCGGCGGCACTGCATGGAGGTAACGCGTCGCTGGCCTCCCGTTACAGTACCCCCCTCTTCACGAGGGGCCACCGGACCCTTACCAGGGGGAGCCGGTTTCTCAGGATGCAACCGATGGAAAGTTCTAATGAGCCCATCGGCATGAATTCTAGTCAACGGCACCCAGCTTCTATCCTCTGGTCCGAATCCCCTCCAGTGTACCAAATATTGGAATGAGTTTCGGACCTTTCTGACATCCACAATATCCGAAATCTCATGTTCAGTCTGCCCATCCACCTCAATGGGAGGTGGAGGGTGGTCTTCAGGCAGTACCGGAGGAATGAACCTCTTAAGCAGAGACTTGTGGAATACATCATGAATTCGGAAAGACTCAGGCAGGCGCAACTTAAATGATACCGGATTAATCACTTTAATTATTTCATACGGCCCTATAAAACGAGGAGCAAACCTCTGAGAGGCTACCTTAATACGTAAATTCCTTGCGGACAGCCACACCTTGTCCCCAACACTGAACTCAACCCCTTGAGAACGTCTCCTATCTGCTTTGGTTTTTTGAGTTTCTTGGGCTTTTGCAAGGTTCGTCTGAACCCTAGCCCAAACTGTGCACAGTTTGTGAAACACCTCCTTAATCTCAGGTACAGTAGGATGCGATGGAGAGAAAGAGCCAAAACGAGGATGAAAGCCCATATTGCAAAAAAAAGGAGAAACACCAGAGGAAGAGTTCACACGGTTATTCAACGCAAATTCGGCCAGAGACAAAAATTTGACCCACAGATGCTGGTTCTCAGACACATAACACCTCAAGAATTGCTCAACAGATTGGTTAACCCGTTCGGTTTGCCCGTTACTCTCGGGATGGAAGGCGGACGAGAAAGACAAGGAAGTGCCTATCTTCTGACAGAAGGCCTTCCAAAATCTAGACACAAATTGCACCCCTCGGTCTGACACAATATTATCTGGAGCACCATGTAGTCGGACAACGTGATCAATAAATATAACAGCCAGAGCCTTGGCCGACGGAAGTTTACACAACGGGATAAGATGAGACATCTTACTAAAACGATCGACCACCACCAAAATAACAGTTTTGCCTTCAGAACATGGAAGATCCGTGATAAAGTCCAAGGACAAATGGGACCACGGTCTGTCCGGTATAGGCAGAGGATGCAACACGCCCATAGGTCGTGTTCTGGGGGTTTTAGAACGGGCACAAATGCTACAGGCGGACACAAATGCTTGGACATCCCTGGACAAGGAAGGCCCCCAATAATTCCTGGCAACTATTTCTCTGGTAGCATTGATCCCGGGATGTCCACACAAGACAGAGTTGTGACACTCACCCAATAACCGAAGACGCAACGAAACAGGTACAAACAATTTGTCAGTGGGGGTACCGTCTGGAGCGAGATGTTGACCCTCCAGGATTTCGTCGGCTAAGTCAGATGATGAGGCAGCCACACAAATGCCAGCTGGTAGAATCGGTTCAGGGGGAGCCTCAGGTGGTTGGAATGCCTGGAAGCTACGAGACAAGGCGTCAGCTTTAGTATTCTTGCTTCCGGGCCTGAAAGTAACACAGAAATCAAATCGAGTGAAAAACAAGGCCCACCTTGCCTGTCTAGGATTTAACCTTTTGGCAGATTCAAGAAACAACAGGTTCTTATGGTCCGTAAGGACCATAATACAGTGCAACGCCCCCTCCAAAAAATGGCGCCACTCCTCAAATGCCCATTTAATGGCCAGTAACTCCCTATTACCTATATCATAATTCCGCTCTGTTTGTGAAAATTTGCGGGAGAAGAAGGCACATGGTCTGAGATTAGTGAGAGCGGAGGAGCCCTGAGACAACAAAGCCCCCACACCGTCCTCAGATGCGTCAACCTCGACCACAAACGGTTTGTTCTGATCAGGCTGGATCAGAACCGGAGCGGTAGAAAAACACTCCTTAAGATCCTCAAACGCCTTCACAGCAGTAGGAGACCAGTTTATCACATCTGCTCCCTTACGAGTGAGATCGCTGACAGGCTTAATAATTACCGAAAAATTTTTAATGAATTTTCGATAAAAATTGGCAAATCCCAAGAATCGTTGGAGCGCCTTCAGGGAAGAAGGTTGCACCCAATCACGGATAGCCTGCACCTTGGTAGGGTCCATCTTGAACGCACAGGGAGTCAAAATGTACCCCAAAAAGGCCACCTCCTGAACCCCAAAGGAGCACTTCTCACTTTTAACAAACAATTTGTTTTTGCGCAACACTTCAAGGACCTGCCTGACGTGGCCTACATGAGATTCCCAATCAACAGAAAAGATGAGGATATCGTCGATATAGACAACCATAAATCTGCCAATGAAGGGTCTGAAGATATCGTTAACGAAGTTTTGAAAGACCGCAGGGGCATTACTTAATCCAAAGGGCATTACTAAATACTCGTAATGGCCCTCCGGGGTGTTAAAGGCGGATTTCCACTCATCTCCTTCACGGATCCTGATCAAGTTGTAAGCCCCCTTAAGGTCCAACTTGGTGAACCAACAAGCCCCCTGAACCTGATTAAGTAAATCAGGAATGAGCGGCAAAGGGTACCTGTTCTTCACCGTAATCTTATTGAGTTCCCTATAATCAATACAGGGTCTTAGACCACCATCCTTTTTACCCACAAAAAAGAATCCTGCCCCCATGGGGAGACCGAAGGACGGATATGTCCCTTGGCCAGACTCTCCTTGAGATAATCCCTCATAGCCTGTCGCTCCGGCACAGAGAGATTAAATATGCGACCCTTAGGATACTTGGACCCCTGAATTATTTCAAATCGTGCAGTCGTACTGGCGGTGAGGAGGAAGAAAATCTGTTTCAGACATAGTAAATACATCAACAAAATCCCCAATATACTCAGGTAGGCCTATGGATTTGCTGGTAAGGCCTAACTGAAGAACAGATTTGCAACAATTATTACAACCTGGTCCCCACCTCTCCAATTCACCAGTCGACCAGTTAATAGTCGGGTTATGACTCTGTAACCAGGGTAACCCAAGCACCAGGTCGGCAGGCAAATTCTTCAAAACTAAAAAGGAACAGTTTTCCACATGGTGAATACCCACACTAAGAGTCACCTCAGGAGTACCAAACTCAGCTCCACCGCTGTTAAGGGGGTGGAGTCTAATGCTATAATAGGAATGGTCTCCTTAAGGGGAATCAAAGGAATACCCAGGGATTGAACAAATTCAAAATCAATAAAATTGCATGCAGACCCTGAGTCAATGAACGCCCATCCAGAACTTCTGAACTGATCGAAAGAAACAGTACAAGGTAACAACACTTTCCTCCTTATCAACGTAGGAAGTACCTTAACACTTGCAGCGGGCCTCTTGGAAGGAGGAAGCTTGGGACATTGCTGCCGCCAATGGTCCTTGTCACCACAGTAGAAGCGGACCCCCTGTTTACGCCTCTGCTCCCTCAAGGTGACTCCAAGTTGCATGGGTTCCTCCGGGGTCTTACCAGGAGACGTGGTCTGGAAGGAAGTATCCGGGGAACTGACCTCAGTAAAGGGAGTCAAGCGTTCAGTCCGTCTCTCCCTAATACGTCTGTCTAGTCTAATGGCTAACGTCATGGTCTCTTCTAGTGACTCTGGAGTGGGGTAACCAACCAGGAGATCCTTAAGCTGATCAGAGAGCCCCCCCCTAAACTGGCTCTTCAATGCAGGATCATTCCAGTTGGATGAAATACACCATTTCCTAAATTCGGCGCAATAATCCTCCACTGGACGGTTACCCTGTCGCATGTTTTTCAACTGCGTCTCTGCTACCGCTGCAAGGTCGGGTTCCTCGTACAGGAGTCCTAGAGCCCGAAAAAAGGCCTCCACAGACTGCAGACAAGGAGAATCACGGGGCAAGGAAAAAGCCCACTCCTGCGGGTCACCCAGCAGCAGGGAGATGATAATTTTAACCTGCTGCGGTTCAGGCCCCGAGGAGTTTGGGCGCAACTCAAAATAAAGCTTACAACTTTCCTTAAAGGCGCGGAAAGCCTCCGATCCCCGGAAAACCGGTCGGGGAGCTTGATCTGAGGTTCCAAGGTGGCACTAGGAACCCCAGCAACAGCCGCAGGGGTGGTAAGCTGCTGCTCATGCTGTTGGAGCCTTTCCGCCAAGTCCTGGATCATTTGTGCCAGATTTTGGACATGGCCAGTCAGTGCTCGCAACTGCTCCATAAAAATTTTTTTTTTTTTTTTTTTTTTACGGCCTGTTATTCTGTCACGGACAGAAACACTGGGATAAGGTGCACCCTGACTTATCCCAAATCTGTCCCTGCCTACTTGCCTCACCCTAGGCTAAGAGTCCTAGGGGGACAACTGGACGACAATCCCTACACTGTATAAGTGAGGGATGGGGAACGGAAGGAACAAAGACAAACAAGTAACAAACAAACACAATACGAATAGTCAGCTAAGCAAGGTCAAACGCGGGAGCGTACGTCAGGAGCCGAGGGATAAGCAGAATCAAGGTCGAGGTCACAAGCAAAAGGTCTGGATACAAGTAAGGTCACAAGTCAAAACGCACAGCACTGCAAAGAAAGTAACTTCAATAACAGGCAACTTGTAAAGGCAGTTGCCATCTTAAATAGCCCACCCAGGATCATGTGATGTGGCCAGCATCACATGACCTGAGGCGGAGCATGATTCCAAAACAATATGCAAAGTAGCCATGTGGCGTGATCAGCACCACATGGCTAGAAACCCAAAAGAAAATTAACTGCTGAAGTGCTGGCTGACAAACCAGCACTTCAATTCCCTACTGCTCGTCTCTAGGGGGACGGAGAGATCCGGCGGCACTGCATGGAGGTAACGCGTCGCTGGCCTCCCGTTAAAGATGTAGCACATAGAAGCTGTTCTATCAGTGACTGAATAATGTGGAGTATATATTTAACAATATTAAATGTCTAGGTGCTGTTTACCCGTATATAAGTGACAGCCACACTAATTTGCCCCTTACACAATTACTCAAATATAAAAATCACCCGACAAATAATAGACATTTTCCTCTGTATATTTAGCTTAAAAGCAATTCTATTGTAATGATAGACTGAAGCTCATACGGTAACAAAAAGAGCAAACTAAAAAAGTATTTAGTATGCATCGCATGTAACGGAATGCATTACAATGACTAGAAGGGTGTATAAAATGGAAAGCTGCTAACTGTGACATTACATAGAAGTTTCCGGATTTTCACCCTGACAGTAGATAAATTCAGCACTAGGCTTATCCTGGGCTATATTCATTGAAAGTCAATGTTAGTTCAGCTTATGCAGAAGGATTTAAGGAAAGCACTTCACTTACCATGATCATTCCTCTTTGGGCAAGCTGTTTCTATATGAATTTTTAGCAGGTATCCCAATAATAGATAGGGGGGGGGGGGGCTGGTAACACCTCTTTATTATACAGAATGGAGAGTTGCTATGAATGCCAACTCTCGCTCTGGCGGAAACAGTGTGTTCATGCATTAACAGTTGGTGTCCCAGAAAGCTTGTTGTTAGGATAGGTTCTGAAAAAACCTTTGCATTCAAAAGGATATGCCAGGAAATATTTAATAAGGGAATAGGTATTATGGGAGAATGATAACAAACAGCTTCTGTGGGCCCGGATAAAAACAAAATACTTATTAACAATATTGCAACATGCAGAAAAACTCTCCACAAGCCGGTTTCTTCATCAGAACCATTGGATGGAAATGTATAGACAATATCACTGCCTGATTAAAGTGGTTAAAAGAAAACAAAAACTCTTTATTAGCTATTCATATTAAAGGACATCTGTAAGCAGACTTGTACCTATGACACTGGCCGACCTCTTACATGTGCACTTGGTAGCTGAAGGCATAGACAGGGGGAGCTGTATTGATGTTTTCACTGATTGGCCCTGTCAATCAAACTGGAGAGGGTGCAGCAGATGCAGAGAGAGAAGAGTCTGTAGGTGTAACGGCAACACCTCTGATGCTTCTAGAGGCTCATTTGCATATAATAAAACATAATTTTTCTCAGCAATGTGGGCACATATGAACATAGGACCAACATAGATGCCTTCAGCTGCTAAGTGTACATGTAACAGGTCAGCCAGTTTCATAGCTACAAATCTGCTGACAGATACCCTTTAAAATTGTCACACACCCTCTCAGGATTCGAATATATGCAGGTCTGTATGGATTCCCTGTGTAATCTCCTGGCATCTACAATGTATTTGATTAGGGAGATTATTAAATGCACCTGTGGTCCAATCCCTATTTTCTATGCCGGGTGCACAAAAAAATGTACCCGACACAGATAATAGGGATTGGACCGCCAATGCGTTTCTTAATCTCCCTAATCAAGTATATTGTAGACGTCAACGGATTACGCAGGTAATCCATACAGACCAGCACAGGGTGATATGACCCCCTTCTGCCTGTATATATTGGAATCTTTAGAGGCTGTGTGCCCATTTTAATAGGAAAAGTTAATATATAATTTTTGGTTTCCTTTAACCGCTTTAATTGGGCAGTGATTTTAGGCGGAAACATACTTACCTTCTGCTGGAAATGTATAGACACAAATAGCAAAAGCATCTCTTGACAGAGTATCCCAAAATCCTGTTTTTTTTTTTTTTTCAAAGCTGAACATCTTGCAATGTTAAGGATGGGGTCATGGAGTCTTCCATCTACTAAATGTTGTCTTTGTGGTATGATCACATGCCTGCTGCCCTCTGATAAAACCCCTTTAATGGTATCCATACAAGGATCTTTAGCTGATAAATGGTAAATTATATTATGAATATAAATGAACAGCAAAATAACAAATTATAATTTCCCTGTGACATTCCAGATCTGACAGTAACATGCCTATTATAATGCCATTATTTCAAGTCAATCAAAATAATTCAAAGATGTTATTGATGTAGGTTAATATAGAAAAATGACATTCAGAAGATTAATATTCCAAGCATGAAAGAGAAGATGTTTGACTTGTCTTCTCTGGTAAAAAGCTGTAGTCTTGTTAATATAAATGAATTTGCATTGTATGTGTCACGGGGGAGACAAGGGAAGGTGTGCCCTGTACTTGAAAGCCCCCTTCTTTCCCTACCTACTTGCCTCAAACGGCCCTAGGCGGCCGCGGACAACCACGAAGACGTTCCCTATACTGGGTAAGTGCAGAGGGAGGGAAAGGGAACACAGGGAGAGACAAAACACAGACGGAACAAACACAATGATAGAGTAGTCAGCAAGCCGGGTCAAACACAGGAGATAGCGTAAATACCAGGGGTCAAGAGAAGAGAGGTCCAAGTCCAAAGTCAGAGTCCAAATAGCAAATCCAAAACACAAGGTCGCACAAGCACTGATCAAAGGTATAAACTAATCACAGGCGTCTGAGTGAGGCAGTTGCCATCTTTAAATAGCCCGCCCAGGATCATGTGATGTGGCCAGCATCACATGACCTGAGGCGGAGCAAGCTGTCCAAACAATATGTAAAGTAGCCATGTGGTGTGATCAGCACCACATGGCTAAACCCAAACAGAGAATTAACTCATGAAGTGCTGGCTGACAAGACCAGCACTTCAATTCCCTATTGCTCGTCTCTAGGGGGGCGGAGAGGTCTGGCGATGTCGTGCAGAGGGAGCGCGACGCCAACCTCGCGTGACAGTACCCCCCCCTTCACGAGGGGCCACCGGACCCTTACCAGCGGGAGCAGGCTTATCGGGATGCTGCAGATGGAACTTTCAGATGAGCGAGTCTGCATGCATCCTGGTCAACGGTACCCAAGACCTGTCCTCGGGACCGAACCCCTTCCAATGTACAAGGTACTGGAAGGAATTCCGGACCCTTCTCACATCCACAATTCTGGCAATCTCATGCTCTATTTGTCCTGCTACCTCAACCGGAGGCGGAGACTGTTCCTCAGGACCAACGGGAGCAACATAACGTTTGAGCAAAGACACATGAAAAACATTATGAACACGAAGGGAGTCGGGTAAACATAACCTAAATGAAAACGGATTGATCACCTTGGTGATCCTGTAAGGACCAATGAAGCGAAGTGCAAACTTGTAGGATGGTACCCTCATGTTGAGATTTTTAGTCGATAACCATAACTTATCCCCAACCTTAAAATTCACACCCTTAGAACGTTTTCTATCAGCCTTAGCTTTTTGAACTCCTTGGGCCTTTTCCAGGTTCGACTGAACCTGTGCCCAAACTGTGCACAGTTCTTGAGAAAAATCATTGACCTCTGGGACAACCGACGCAGATGGGGAAAAGGAGCTAAAGCGTGGATGAAAACCCATATTGCAGAAAAACGGCGACATCCCAGAGGATGAATTAACACGATTATTAATTGCAAATTCAGCCAGAGACAGGAATCTGGCCCACACATGTTGGTTATCAGAAACATAACATCTGAGATATTGCTCAACGGATTGGTTAAGACGTTCAGTCTGACCATTGGTCTCCGGATGAAAGGCTGATGAAAAGGACAAAGAGATACCAATCTTATTACAGAATGTCCTCCAGAACCTAGACACAAACTGTACTCCACTATCAGAAACGATATCCTCAGGAACACCATGCAGTTTGACAATATTATCAATGAACACGGACGCCAAGACCTTCGCAGAGGGTAATTTACACAAAGGAATAAAATGACACATTTTGCTGAATCTGTCAACCACCACAAATATCACAGTTTTACCCTCAGAGCACGGCAAATCCGTGATAAAGTCCATGGACAGATGTGACCAAGGTCTGCTAGGTATGGGTAAAGGATGTAACTCACCCATAGGTCGTGTCTTGGAATTCTTGGACCTGGCACAAGTGTTACACGCCGTTACAAAAGCCTGAACATCTCTGGAGATTGACGGCCACCAATACTGCCTAGAGACCAACTCCTTGGTGGCATTGATGCCAGGATGTCCACACAAAACAGAATTATGGCACTCACCCAGCAGTCGCAACCGCAAATGAGCCGGCACAAACAATTTGTCATTGGGGGTACCAATGGGAGCAAGATGTTGTCCTGCCGAGATTTCAGAAGCGAGGTCAGATGAGGTAGCGGCCACGATGATATCAGCTGGCAGGATGGGCTCAGGAGGGACGTCAGGAGGCTGATACGCCTGGAAACTTCGGGATAAGGCATCGGCCTTAACGTTCTTGCTCCCGGGTCTGAAGGTAACACAAAAATCAAAACGAGTAAAGAACAAAGCCCACCTCGCCTGTCTAGGATTCAATCGCTTAGCCGATTCTAAAAACATTAAATTCTTATGATCCGTGAGGACCGTAATGCGGTGAACTGCCCCTTCTAAAAAATGACGCCATTCCTCAAATGCCCACTTGATTGCAAGTAACTCCCTATTACCAATGTCATAATTCCTCTCGGCAGGAGAGAACTTGCGGGAGAAGAAGGCGCATGGCATAAGATTAGTTAAGGTGGAAGACCCCTGGGACAGTACAGCCCCCACACCATCCTCAGACGCATCCACCTCAACTACAAAAGGCTTACGTTGATCAGGCTGGACCAACACAGGAGCATTAATAAAACACTGCTTTAACCTTTCAAAGGCCTCAATAGCTGCAGGGGGCCAATTGACCAGATCAGCCCCCTTCCGAGTCAAATCCGTAATGGGTTTGGCTACCACTGAAAAATTTTTGACAAATTTACGATAAAAATTAGCAAACCCCAGAAATCGCTGGAGCGCCTTTAAAGAGGAAGGTCGCACCCAATCCACAATGGCCTGT
The DNA here is from genome assembly GCA_900303285.1 of Rhinella marina. Taxonomy (NCBI): domain Eukaryota; kingdom Metazoa; phylum Chordata; class Amphibia; order Anura; family Bufonidae; genus Rhinella; species Rhinella marina. The sequence goes on from ONZH01028507.1 coordinate 68,294, forward strand.
ACTTTAACTGGGTCCATTTTGAAAGAAAAAGGGGTGAGAATGTATCCCAAAAAGGCCACTTCCTGAACACCAAAGGTACACTTCTCCCCTTTAACGAACAACTTGTTTTCACGCAACACCTCCAGCACTTGCCTGGTGTGAGATACGTGACTTTCCCAGTCTGCAGAAAAAATCAGGATGTCATCAATATAGACAATTACAAATTTCCCAATAAATGGTCTAAAAATGTCATTGACAAAGTTTTGGAAAATTGCCAGAGCGTTACTTAACCCAAAAGGCATTACCAAGTACTCATAATGACCTTCCGGGGTATTAAAAGCAGTTTTCCATTCGTCCCCCTCACGAATCCTGATTAGGTTGTATGCCCCCTTCAAATCCAGCTTGGTGAACCAACAGGCCCCCTGGACCTGATTCAGCAAGTCAGGAATAAGGGGCAACGGGTATCTGTTTTTAACAGTGATTTTATTGAGCTCCCTGTAATCGATACAGGGCCTCAATCCTCCATCCTTTTTACCAACAAAGAAAAAACCTGCCCCCATGGGAGAAACTGAAGGCCGGATGTGACCCTTGGCCAGACTCTCTTTGAGATAATCCCTCATGGACTGACGTTCAGGAGTAGAGAGATTATAAATGCGACCTTTGGGATATTTGGATCCCTCAATAAGGTCGATGGCGCAATCATATTGCCGGTGAGGAGAGAGGAACTCAGTCTCGGACATGGAAAAAACGTCCGAAAAATCGCTGATATACTTGGGCAAGGAAAGAGACTCAGTGGTACCTCCAAACAGCAATACTGATCTACAACATTTGTCACAATTCATTCCCCATTTTTCCAATTCACCTACCGACCAGTTGATCACAGGGTTGTGGTCCTGTAACCATGGCAGACCTAAAACAAGGTCGGCAGGTAAATCCTTTAATACAAGGAAGGAACAAGTCTCGGTGTGGGTAATTCCTACAGTTAATACAACCTCAGGAGTACAAAACTCCACTCTCCCATTATTCAATGGAGTGGAATCCAGTGAGATAATTTCAATCACCTCCCTTAAAGGAACTAGCGGAATCCCCACAGATTGTATAAAATCAAAATCAATAAAATTAATGGCAGAACCAGAATCAACAAAAGCCTTACCGGACCCCCTGAGTTGGTTGTACGCAATGGAGATAGGTAATAATACTTTCCTCCTTACCACCGCTTGGGTTACCTTACTTCCGGCAGAAAGCTCTCTAGAGGGCAGAAGTTTCGGGCATTGCTGGAGCCAGTGGTTCGTCTCACCGCAGTAGAAACAGGTTCCATTCAAGCGTCTCTGATCTCTCAAAGTTCCTCCCCACTGTATGGACTCCTCCGGGACCCTGGTAGAAGGTGGACTCGGAAGAGGGGATTCAGGCAGGACGACAACCTGAGGAATATCTGAACGTTCCCTCCGTCTCTCCCTCACTCGACGATCCAGTTTAATGGCTAGTGTCATGGTCGCCTCTAGGGTGTCAGGAGTAGGGTAACTGACAAGTAAGTCCTTAAGATGGTCAGACAGCCCCACCCTAAACTGGCTTCTCAAAGCAGGGTCATTCCATCCAGAGGAAACACACCACTTTCTAAACTCAGCACAGTAATCCTCTACTGGACGGTTACCCTGCCGAATGTCTCTGAGCTGAGTCTCAGCTACAGAAGTCAAGTCAGGCTCCTCATATAATAGGCCTAAGGCCTGAAAAAATGCTTCCACAGACTGCAAGCTTGGGGAGTCAGGCGGTAAAGAAAAGGCCCATTCCTGCGGATCACCTTGCAGCAAGGAAATAATTATTCCTACCCGCTGCTGCTCGGCACCCGAGGAGTGAGGACGTAAACGAAAATACAATTTTACGCTCTCCTTAAAGGAATGGAAAATTTTCCGGTTCCCCAAAAACCGATCCGGCAATTTAACATGAGGTTCCACAATGGGGTTAGATGTGGAGGGAGCCGCTACTAGTGCAGTTTGTAGCTGCTCCTGATGTAGGAGCCTCTCGGCCAGGTCCTGGATCATCTGCGCCATACCCTGAACCTGGTCCGTGAGCACCCGCAATTGCTCCATATGATACGGCCTGTGATTCTGTCACGGGGGAGACAAGGGAAGGTGTGCCCTGTACTTGAAACCCCCCTTCTTTCCCTACCTACTTGCCTCAAACGGCCCTAGGCGGCCGCGGACAACCACGAAGACGTTCCCTATACTGGGTAAGTGCAGAGGGAGGGAAAGGGAACACAGGGAGAGACAAAACATAGACAGAACAAACACAATGATAGAGTAGTCAGCAAGCCGGGTCAAACACAGGAGATAGCGTAAATACCAGGGGTCAAGAGAAGAGAGGTCCAAGTCCAAGTCCAAAGTCAGAGTCCAAATAGCAAATCCAAAACACAAGGTCGCACAAGCACTGATCAAAGGTATAAACTAATCACAGGCGTCTGAGTGAGGCAGTTGCCATCTTTAAATAGCCCGCCCAGGATCATGTGATGTGGCCAGCATCACATGACCTGAGGCGGAGCAAGCTGTCCAAACAATATGTAAAGTAGCCATGTGGTGTGATCAGCACCACATGGCTAAACCCAAACAGAGAATTAACTCATGAAGTGCTGGCTGACAAGACCAGCACTTCAATTCCCTATTGCTCGTCTCTAGGGGGGCGGAGAGGTCCGGCGATGTCGTGCAGAGGGAGCGCGACGCCGACCTCGCGTGACAGTATGAACATTAATGGAGAGATGGCTTGAACTCTATATTACATATTACATATAAATTATTAGTACAAATAAAAAAATTAGAAAATGCAGCAATATTAAAAAAAAAATAGTGAACAGGTTCATTTTAGAACTTAGGGCTAGATTTATAATTGATACACAATCTTTGACAAATTTGACGCAAATTCAAAGGGGTTGCTCCATCTCAGTCCTTGATGGCGTATCACTAGAATATGCCATCAAAGTCAGATAGGTATGGGTTCTACCTCTGCGACCCACTCCTCTCTCTCCAGAATGGGCCCCCCAAACTGTAGGAGAGCGTACAGCTCATGCACAGGGCTCTCGATTCACTGTCATGCGAGTTCCAAAAATAGCTAAGCGAGTGAGCTTGGCTATTTTTTAGGTCCCATGGCAGTGAATGGAGAGCACGCTGTGCATGCATGGCCGCCTCTCTATACACCTCTGTGGAACTTTCAGAAATAGCCAGTAGTCAGATATTTTTGGAACTCCCAGAGCGGTAAATGGAGGGTGGTAATGCTTACATGTGATTTATTTCACTTTGTGGGAGGTTGGTCTCCATTTTAGAGATAGAAGCGGGTCCTAGAGGTGGGACCCACAGCTGTGGGACAGTGATGGCCTATCCTAATGAGACAACCTCTTTAAGTCTAACACTTTGGTCTTTAGATGTTACTTCACTTTCAATACCAATGCTTTACTGGAGTAAAAGTATCAAAATCTTTGTGACTTTTTGAAAAGATGCAGTTGATAAATCTGACATAAATCAGCTTGACAGGCTAACAATGCCCACTTTCTCCTCCAATTTTCAAAACTGGAGTGAGAGGTGTAGAAATGCAAAATGTCTCAAATTGTTTGTGTCAATAAAGCCATAAAAGTCGCAAAGCCTTTTTTTTACTTTTTAAAGCCAGAATTCTAGAGTGCAGGGCTTGATAAATTATCTCTAAAATGTTTTTTTTTTTCCAAGTACAATGAGAACTTTGAGAGTAGCCATGATTATATACGGTGGAAAACATTTTGTATCCCAAAATGGGTACTAAAAGGGTAAAGCAAATCATTTACAAACTTACTCCACTATATTTAGATTTCAACTGTGAAATGACACTTGAATTTATGCTTCCTTATCGATGATATGACTTTTAGGAGTAGTCACCACTTACAATCCTATACTCTGTGAAGACTAGAATGCAATATCTCCTCCTTAAACAGAATTGGGATCCATTAGTTCTTAATATGTCTGGAGTTCAGTTTCAGGACGTTTAATAATTTAGTTTAATGTACTGTAACTGCTTATGACTGATTAGTAGAGAGTTCCGTTATGGCAAAACTTTTCCAGCGCATTTTGCCCATTGATGCAGTGCTGTGGATAATAGGTGGCATGTCAGGTGAACTGTCTGTGGAGTCGATTTTTAAAAGGATTTGAATTAGGGATGAGCGAACTTTTGAAAAGTTCGGTTCGGTTCGCTTCGGCGAACTTTCTTGAAGTTCGGATTCGTACGAACCGAACCTAAAACGAACCTTATACGAACGAATATACGCATATTTGAGAATCTACACTAATACGTACGCTAATGCGAACATTCCCGCACAAATAACGAACATACAGTCTAGCGTTGTCAAAGGTACGCTACTTAACTAAATATGTACGCATTTGATGTGCCGTTTTTATTTTAACCAGATTCGTCTTAAAAGTTCTTAAACGAATCTGGTTCGTTACGGTTCTGTTCGCTCGTCCGAACGAACGTTCGGACGAACGAAAATAATAACCCATCTCGGCCATTCTCCTCCCAAAAGGGTGGTTTGACACGAGGGTCACACCAGGATACAAGGGATTGTAGGAGTAATAAATAATCCCTTGTATCCTGGTCTATTCTGTGAAAACGGTACAGTTTTGATGTGCCGTTTTTATTTTAACCAGATTCGTCTTAAAAGTTCTTAAACGAATCTGGTTCGTTACGGCTCTGTTCGCTCGTCCGAACGAACGTTCGGACGAACGAAAATAATAACCCATCTCGGCCATTCTCCTCCCAAAAGGGTGGTTTGACACGAGGGTCACACCAGGATACAAGGGATTGTAGGAGTAATAAATAATCCCTTGTATCCTGGTCTATTCTGTGAAAACGGTACAGTTTTGATGTGCCGTTTTTATTTTAACCAGATTCGTCTTAAAAGTTCTTAAACGAATCTGGTTCGTTACGGTTCTGTTCGCTCGTCCGAACGAACGTTCGGACGAACGAAAATAATAACCCATCTCGGCCATTCTCCTCCCAAAAGGGTGGTTTGACACGAGGGTCACACCAGGATACAAGGGATTGTAGGAGTAATAAATAATCCCTTGTATCCTGGTCTATTCTGTGGAAAAAGTAAACTTTATTTACGAACCTGATTCATACGAACTTGACGAAAGTTCGGTTCGGGGACGAACCGAACGTTCGGTAAAGTTCGTAACGAATCTGGTTCGTTACGGTTCGGTTCGCTCATCCCTAATTTGAATGAAAACTGTGCACTGTTATTACACTGGAGATTCCTTGGCTGAGAGCTCAGTATGAAGCAGCTATAGAAATGTACATTAGCACATTTAAATTGTCGATGGTGCTGGAGCTCTCTGCTATCATTTTGCCAGAAAGAATTAATGTAATAATACACAGAGAGACATTTTAAACTAAGGTGGAAGTTTCATCCCCATTCGCACACATATTAATTGGACTGCCTGACAGATCGCCCATGCTAGGGAAGCTGTTCTTAATGAGATTGGGACTTTTTCTTATAGGCTACATAGAAATGTTGCTATTGATGTTCTCACATAGCTGTGATCTTATTAATAAAGTGGGAGACTGGATGAGGAATTGAGCTGTATAATTCTCTGAGAATTTAGTTAATGTAAGTCCCTCTAAAATATTCACTAGGAATTTAACTGTTTATTACAGATTATTAGGAAAACATTGGTAAATGCACTCTGAGAAGTGCATGGTATTACACAATTTATTCTATTATATTTTTTTAGTGGTTTACGTCTTTTGTTAAATCAGCAGAGGCTAATCAATTAAAAAAACATTTTTTGGCTATTTTGAAATGTAATCCTTTTTTCTAATCTGCTTTTCTTGTCTTTTTTATTTTCTGATTGTAGCTTTTTTTTCTTCTATTTTCTCTATTGATTTATGGGACAGCTAACAGCATTGATTTGCTTTACAGCATCTACGTGGGCCATTAGAACCTGTAGGCTAAATATGACTCATAAATTAAGCGCATCCACCGGTAGCGCAGGAGATATCAAAGACCAGCATAAAACCCCAGTCTTTGATAAATGACTCCAATTGGGGTTTTTACACTGGTTGTTGATATCCTCTGTGCTACCGAAGGATGCACTTAATTCATGACCAGGAGCAGATCTTGTCATAAATTAAGCAGATCCTCCAGCAGCCTGTGCACCTAGATTGAAATCTAGCTGGAGTAGATTTCAGTTGTCATTTACAGCAGTAAGTGTAATTTGCTGAGGCTGATGGCCCTGCATCCTCCGCACCTCCACCCCATCCCCAATATTCGCCAGTAGGAAGGGTGGCGTAGAAACCAAAATTTAAGCGAACTGGCCTTCAAAAGGTGGCAAAATGTATGCAAGTAACTTTTTATGTCCATTTCTTTTGTAGTGGGGTTATGATAATAGACTCCCAATGACTTCTATCATAGACTGTTTTAGGCATAATTTTTTCCCTGTACAGAGGAAACAATACAGGAGGGGAAGTAGGGATCTGTGACCTTCTCTCTGTATCTCTCTCCCATGTTAATGAGATAGCTGCAAACACGTGATCTCTACAAAACAGGAATGGTCAGTCTATTGTGAGGCTCAGGATTTAGAGATTTTTAATTATAAAGATAGGACATAGGAAATAAAAAAAAGCTCCTAACACTAACCCTAAAAGCCTAATAATGACCCGTTATTTTGCTTCTGTAAAAGAGCAGAACAATGGAATGTGATGATGCTCTTGTAAACCCAGCCTAAGAGCAAAACCATATGTAAGGGGTGTAAGAATAGTGTTGTGTGCATTATACATCCTTCCCCTTCTCTATAGGTCTATAATTAGGAGCAAAAGACTACAGCATCACAAGCTTCAAGTGTAACTCCAAATTGTTTATTCAAACAGTCATGTCCACCATACCAAAATGCAATGTTTCGGCAGTGCAACTGCCTTTTTCAAGCATGAATACAAAGTGCACACTAGATACATATATACCCCCACCTTGAATGTCATAGGTGAAGACACAAGTGTTATCCACATAAAATTAATTACACACCAACTCCTCCCATGTTCCACACAATAATGTTACAAACATGTATAATAAAAATTATATAATCAAAAAAACATGACGCAAACATGAAGAGGGAGGAGGAAACCTTAGCTAGTGTCACAGAAAATATCAGGGAAATAACCCACCTGTGGACATGTTTGAAAGAGCGTGAAGAAGAGGGTCCAGAATTCACCTTGAAGCGTGTTTCGTGTAATGGTTTAGTCAGGAGGCAGGTAGCAGTGTAGGGCCAGGTATAAAAAAAGGGATCCTGCCAATCCACTGTCAGATTGACAATCACATATTATAGATATTATACATATACATATTATTACATATTTTGATCTACAGGTATACCTGCTTTTGATTTTGTATTTCATACCCATATGAGGGTATGCAAAAGAGTCTACCTTTATAATATTGTTTCAATGACTACATCCCAAACATGGGAAATTCGCCATTTTGGGAGGATGTAGGAAGCTTTTGTTATGTAACCTATTACCCTATAACATCCATAACAATACGTTTGAATAATCACAAGTCATCCATCCGAAAGAAATGAATTCAAACCTGAGAAAAATTTGGGGGAGCACTTTGCGTGCCATAATTTCCCATCGCCTACAGGTCAACTTTTTAACATTGGCGAGTATGGTAATATAGAGTGCACACTGCACTGAAAAATCCTCCAGGTTTACTCCAAAGCCGTGTACAGTATTAGTCTTACAAAACGTCCTCTATTATGTGTTGGAGGAGGGCTTCACGTTAGTTAGGGGTCCATACTCCCAGAACCCTTAATCTGGCTCTGTCTCCAGTTATTTCACTGTAGGTTCAATACAAGGAAACAGTGTGATAGTGGTTAAGTGCCCTGACTATACTCATTGGGCACTTCCATACAAACATCAGGCATGCATAATATGGCTCCATATGGCAGCTATATCTATACTTTGCTTAGAATAGATTTGTATTCCATCAGAACAAAGCAGTGAAACCTTTTCCTTATGGTAAAGGGTTTCTAGCTTTGATTTGACATTCTTATTCTGTCTGAATGCAGCCCTAGTACTGACCATATTCAAACTGTTCATACTGAACCTTATACTATTCTGACCAAGATGCACCAGATGTGAAAGAACAGATAAAAAATCAAGAATGTGCATGACAGAACAAACTTGAGAAGATTTTATAACTGCCTAATATTTAGATAACATTAACATAGACCAGGCAGTCTAAAGAGGTGCCAAATTTCTAACAGTGTCTCACACTAAATCATAAATTTGGTGGATTTTTCTAAAGGACACATTTATCTAACTTTTTCACAGCCTATTGGTTAGTTTAGCTTGAGCCACAGTTTTGGTGGAATTTTGGCATATATTTGTGCATTTTAAGCCATACTACTTTTCCATCATGCCACACCCCTTATCTAAAGATGATTAAAACATGTCTGTTATGCCTTCACAGCTATATATATAATTAGTTATCCAACAGCTCCATCTGTTGACATGTTCTTGTATCGCAGCCTCATTTATTCTGCCTCATGTTTCTGTGCAGACTAATATTTTCCTTTCCAGGCTTCCATAGCTTCCCATCATGCCTTGTTTAGTCCAGCCCCCTTCCTCTTCAGCAGCCATCTTTCCACATGCAAGGCTGACTCACTGTGTCTGTCCTCTAGACAGTTAGTTTTCTGTTGTTTTCCTCATCATAGCATAGTCGGTGAGTTACTATAATTCCCTGTATTGTCACTAATAGCTTTCTAGTGCTCATGTCTTCAGAGTTATCTCTTCTGTCTTGCAGCTGTCTCTTTCATTCACTATGCTATATAATCCATGTATCTACATAATGTGATGTAGAGAGCAAGATATATATGCTGTATACCTTGTGCTGAATACTGTTATTTTCTTGTAGTTTTATATTGATCCTATTAATAAAAGTTGAAAAGGACCCCCCTGCGTCCAGCTCAATGAATTGATAGGAAAGAGTTTAGCTGTTTGACAACTAGTTCACACAGATGGATTGAGGGTGCCGGAACAGTAAAACGGCTACTATATAACGGGGGTTGAAGCACAGATACTGTCTTCTATCAGCAAGCAGTCAAGCCGCATGCAGTCACAATTCGCGTTCCCATGTTAGCTGAGCAGCTTCAAGGTCATCTAAGAGCAGCCTCGCAGCTGCCGCCGCCAGGACGAAGGCAGAAGCCGCCAAAGTGAGAGCTGCCTTTGCTGAAGAAGAAGCAAAATAAAGAGAGAAAAAGCACATCTAGAAGCCGACCTTGAAGTCGACCTTTCAAAACTTGTTGTAGACAAGGAAGCCGCAGCCACAGAAGCTGAAGCGCAGGCTTTAGAAGCAGCAGCATGTTGCACTAGTGAAAGATCCAGCATAAAACTTGGACCCAAACTTAGTCATCAGGATATCTCGCAACGCACTTCAGATTACGTGCTACAGCACGCCCAGTTGGATCACTACCTGCATCCACCTCCAAGAGTGAGCTCAAACCCTGATAATCGTCTAGGACAAAATCCTGTCATACAGTCAGTGACCCTCGCACACCGATCATTCCACCCTAAGCATGAAGGTAATTCTTTCTACCAATTACCATCCCAGCCACCTGCATCCAGGCCTATGGATTCTTGACACACAGCGATCGCCTTCAAGAAAGGAGGTGCCGATGGTGACCATTGCGACGATGATGCGCTCTATGGCAATTTCTCAACGAATCCTTACCACAGCGATGCTCATCCAGATCACCCTCTCAGAGATCAAGAGCTACCAGCTTTCCTCAAGTTCTTTGAACGTCGCGAGCTGCTCACCAAAGGTCTCTCAAAGTTTAACGACCGTCCTGAAAGTTACAGAACATGGAGAGCTTCCTTCAGAAATACCACTGCAGGCCTTGACCTCTCTTCAAGTGAAGAGATTGACCTGTTAGTCAAGTGGCTAGGAGATGAGTCGTCAGATCACGCAAAACGCATTCAAGATATCAACATCAACTACCCGAGCAGAGGCTTAGACATGTTATGGGAGAGGCTCAATGAGTGCTACAGCTCCTCAGAGATGATAGAAGAATCCCTCTTTAAAAGGTTAGAGGACTTTCCTAAAATCTCAAAACGAAGGCTTTCACAAGCTAAGAGAATTGAGTGACCTCTTGATAGAACTCCAAGTTGCCAAGTCTGAAGGAGACCTGCTAGGCCTCACGTCCCTAGATACAGCTAGAGGTATCACATTCATAGTGCAGAAGCTACCTTACAATTTGTTGGAGAAATGGATCAACCGGGGCTCAGAATACAAACAAAAACACTGTTCCCCCCATTCTGCTTTTTTGTAGATTTTGTACGTCAGCAGGCGAAGATCAAGAATGATCCTAGTTTTGACCTTTCCACCGCAGACCTTGTCAACCCAAGGATAGGTAAGACTGCTTCAGTTCGTAACTCCAGAGGCACACCTATCACTGTACACAAAACAAATGTATCTTCTGCCGATTTCTCATGTAAGACAGCAGAAACCAGTGGGACATTAATGAAAGACCCAAGCAAGGAGTGCCCCTTGCATAAAAAGCCTCACTCATTGCAGAAATGTAGAAGTTTCAGGAACAAATCTCTTAAGGACCGCAGAGCATGCCTCAAAGAAAATGACATATGCTACAGGTGTTGTGCATCTACATCTCACTTAGCCAGAGATTGCAAAGCCAGTATTACTTGCTCCGAGTGCAACAGGCAAGAACACAACACAGCTCTACACCCAGGGCCAGCACCACAGATTCCCTCACCCTCAGACCAAATTACAGAGCACGGCGGGGAGAGGAAAGACAGTGTACCTCCTGAAGTGTCACACCAGTGTACTCAAGTTTGCAGAGAAGGTCTGAGTTACAAATCTTGCTCGAAGATCTGTCTTGTTACAGTTTACCCTATAGGTCACAGAGAAAGAGCAGTTAAACTGTACGCCATCCTGGATGATCAGAGCAACAGGTCACTTGCTAGCTCAGTTTTCTTTGACATCTTTAAAATCGAAGGACTTAGTTTGCCCTACTCACTTAAAACATGTACAGGGGTGAGTGAAGAAATTGGAAGAAGAGCCACAGGCTACCAAATTGAATCTCTAGATGGTCAGACATCCTTACCTCTTCCTACATTAATAGAGTGTAATTCAATCCCAAACAATAGAGAAGAGATCCCCACACCAGAAGCAGCTATACATCATGCTTGAGCATAGCACATCTCATCCCCACACTCGATCCTCAAGCCAAGTTGGTACTTTTGCTGGGCAGAGACATTATTAGAGTCCATAAAGTGAGGAAGCAGATAAATGGTCCTCATAAATCTCCCTATGCTCAGAAACTAGACCTAGGATGGGTCATTATAAGGGACATTTGCCTAGGAAACGCTCACAAACCAAACAACGTCAACTCTCTTTACACAAGCACGTTAGAGAGCGGGCATCCATCCCTTTTTCTGCCTTGTCCCAACAAATTCCATGTGAAAGAGAAGCTTACCAACCCAGCATACCCACACACCGGAGAGGGCAGATACGCTACCGACTATTTGTGTGATGAAGAAGAAGATCATCTAGGGTGCGCTGTTTTCCAAAAGACTAAAGAGGATCATAAAATAGCCCATTCCATCGAAGATGAGACCTTCTTGAAGATAATGGATCAAGGATTTCACAAAGATGAAACCAATAGCTGGGTGGCCCGCTACCATTCAAGCCTCAGAGACCCCGTCTTCCTAACAACAGAGAACAAGCTCTAAAATGCCTTACCTTGCTAAAACGCAACTTTCTAAGGAAGCCAGAGATGAAAAAACACTTCCAGGGACTCTCTCTGAATGATAACAGGACCTGACCTCAACAACACTCTCATTGGTGTTCTCATCAGATTCCATAAAGAACCAGTTGCCATCACTGCAGATATACAGCAAATGTTCCATTGTTTCTTTGTCAATGAAGAACATAGAAACTTCCTATGTTTCTTCTGGTTCAAAGATAACAAACCTACCAAAGACATAGTAGAATATCGTATGAAGGTGCATGTTTTTGGCAACAGCCCATCCCCTGCTATAGTGATCTATGGGCTTAAGAGATCCGCCTAGGGAAGCGAAACAGACTTTGATGAAGATGTCCGACAGTTCATTGAAAGAGACTTCTATGTAGACGATGGTCTAAAGTCTCTTCCATCGTCAGAGGCTGCAATCAGCCTACTCAAAAGGACTCAGAGTGCTCTCGCTCGTTCTAACCTCAGGCTACATAAGATAGCATCCAATAGCAAAAGCGTGATGGAGGCCTTTCCTACAAAAGACTATGCCAACGACCTGAAGGACCTGGACTTAGCTACAGACTCTCTTCCTGTACAACGTAGTCTAGGACTCAACTGGGATCTCAAGTCTGATAGCTTCACATTTCAGGTCAACCTAGAGCAAAAACCCTTCACTTGATGAGGCGTCCTATCCACAATCAACAGCCTGTACGATCCCCTTGGATTCGCTGCACCTGTGATCATCCAAGGTAAGACCTTGCTACGTGAATTAACTGTGGATTCAGGCGATTGGGACACCCCTCTTTCTTCAGAGAAAGAGGTTTCGTGGGTAACCTGGAGGGATTCTTTAAATTCATTGTCTGATCGCTACATACATAGGCCATACATGTATCCTCTGAAGAAGTCCTCTCCGGGAGGCTGTGCATATTTTGCGATGCCTCAGTCAAAGCCATAGCCGCAGTTGCTTATTTGAAAACTGTAGACACCTCAGGTCACATCCACATAGGGTTCGTCATGGGAAAAGCAAAGCTAGCGCCATGTCCCGAACCTACCATACCAAGACTAGAGCTCTGTGCTGCTGTTCTTGCCATTGAGCTGGCAGAACTCATCATGTCAGAACTTGACCTGCGACTTGAAGATGCAGAATTCTTCACCGTTAGCAAAGTAGTGTTGGGATACATTCATAATGCGATTAGGAGATTCTATGTCTACGTGAACAACCAAGTACTTAGAATTAGGAAGTCCTCACAGCCTTCTCAGTGGGGTTATGTGCCAACTAACCACAATCCTGATGACCATGCTACTAGAGCTGTACCAGCATCACCCCTTAAAGACACTACCTGGCTCGTAGGGCCTGCATTCCTGTATCAACCAACACCCACCGCTCTTCAAAAACACACGCATGAACTTTTCGAGCCTAAATCAGATGTGGAAGTTCGACCTCAAGTTTCCACACTTAATACAACAGTCGCTAAAAGGCACCTTGGTTCTAGCCACTTCCACAAATTCTCCACCTGGAGGTCAGCCTACAGAGCCTTAGCTTGCCTGATTCACATTGCCAAATCCTTTAAAGCCACACAGTCAACATCAGTTCTATGCAAAGGCTGGCATCATTGCCATAAATCTTACTCAGCGGACGAGTTCATGCAGGCAAAACAGGTTATCATCCATTGTGTTCAGTACGAGGCTTATACCCAGACTATAGAGTCCCTCAAAAATCGCATAGGCGTCCCTAAAGATAGTCCTCTTATGAAACCTGACCCATTTGTAGATGCTGATGGTCTGTTGAGAGTTGGTGGACGCATTTTAAATGCAAAGCCCAAAGTTAACGAGTGTACTCCAATCATAATCCCTCATGGTCATGTTGCTTTTCTGCTGGTCGAGTATTATCATGCACAGGTTAAGCATCAAGGACGCTTGATTACTGAAGAAGCCCTACGAGAAGATGGATTCTGGGTAATAGGAGCTAAGCGACTTATAAGTAGAGTTATTTACAAATGTATCGTATGCCGAAAACTCTGTGGGGCATATCAATTCCAAAAAATGGCCGACCTTCCAGTGGACCATTTGAGTACTGAACCCCCCCTTTACTAATGTGGGTATCAATGTGTTTGGTCCCTGGTCAGTTATTGCACGACATACTCGAGGAGGAAACGCAAACAGCAAGTGCTGGGCTGCCTTATTCGCATGTTTGAGTGTTAGAGCTGTACATATAGAAGTCATTGAAGCAATTGACACATCTAGCTTTATAAATGCACTCACACTTCATTTCTCTCAGAGGACATGTAAAGCATATCCGCTCTGACAGAGGATCCAATTTCATTGGAGCTTGTGGTGAACTAAAGATTCCTTCATATCTGGATATGAACCAAGTAGAAAGATACCTTTCCGAACTAGGCTGCACATGGACCTTCAACCCACCTCACTCATCTCACATGGGAGGTGTTTGGAAGTGCATGATCGGCATTGCACGGAGAATACTCGACTCCATCTTCCTGCAACTAGGGCCTTTGAAGCTCACTCACGAGACACTCACTACCTTCATGGCTGAGGTAGTAGCCATTATAAACGCTAGACCACTGGTTCCCATATCCAACGATCCTGAAGACCCATCTCTGCTTACTCCTGCAGCTCTCCTCACCCAAAAATTTAATGCAACCATGACTATTCCCAAGGAGTTTACTGCTAAGGACTTGTACAAATCACAGTGAAAGTGGAAATGTTAGCAGACGTTTTCTAGACCAATTGAAGAAAACAATACCTTTCCACGCTACAGGCAAGAAACAAATGGCAAACAAGTAGGCCCAACACAGAGCCTGTAAACATTGTTCTAGTAAAAGACAATCAGTCCAAGCATAATGAGCGGCCTTTAGGATTGGTGACTAAAGTCTTCCCAAGATGGAAAATTCAGGAAGGCGGAGATCAAGATCCCCAAGAAAAACGGAAAACTGTTTTTTAGACCCGTTTCTGAACTTGTTCTATTATTCTCCAGTTGAAATGTTTATGTGGTATCCCCTGGAAACCAGATGAGGAGTGTTATGCCTTCTCAGCAATATATCTAATTAGTTATCCAACAGCTCCTCCTGTTGACTTGTTCTTGTATTGCAGCCTCATTTATTCTGCCTCATGTTTCTGTGCAGACTAATATTTTCCTGTCCAGGCTTCCATAGCTTCCCATCATGCCTTGTTTAGAGATGAGCGAGCATACTCGTCCGAGCTTGGTGCTCGTTCGAGTATTAGGGTACTCGTAAGTACTCGCAGCTCGGACGAGTATCTCGCCATACTCGAGGAAATGGCAACTTCCGCATCGTGCTTTTTTGGCGCCTAGAAACACAGCCAATCACAAGCCAGGAGACTCTACAGTACACCCAGCATCACGTGGCGCCCTTACATGTCGATAGCAGGGGTTGGCTGGCCTGATCAGGTGACCCTGGAATATACTAGTGACTGGCCGCGGCGCTCGGCTCAGATGCCGTCTGGATGTCGTTAGGGATAGAGCTGCTGCCTTTCAGGGACAGTGTTAGGGCCTGAATTTAGTTCTCAGTTAGGCAGGAATCACCCACAAAGAACCCAACAGCCCTTCTAAGGGCTAGAAGAATTTTTTTTTTGTCTCCTGGCTTGGCTGGCTGGCTGGCACTAGTAGTGCAGCTATCGCCATATCTAACCCTGTTTTTTTTTTTATTGTTCTATCTCAGTGATACAAATCCATTGCACACAGCAGTGTGGAACCATTTTGTGTGTCACAGTTCAGCACTGACTCACTCCAATCCATATATACTGTCCAGGTGACACTTTCTGTACGTCACAGAATACAACCAAGTCATTTGCTACCAATATCATCTACAGCTTGATCCAGAAAACTCTCTGTGCGACATTTGTCTGGGTCGCAGACTAAATAGCCACCGTTAACAGGGTGTCAGTCAGTTCTGCCATATTTCCTGCACGTCACGTTCCCAAAAAAACAAAATATAAAAAAAAAAATTATTTTTTCAGTTGTTTTAGCTCAGTGATACAAATCCATTTTACTCAGCTGCGTGTAACCTTTCTGTGTGTCACAGTTCAGCACACTAGCTCCCATCCGTATATACTGTCCAGGTGACACTTTCTGTACGTCACAGAATACAACCAAGTCATTTGCTACCAATATCATCTACAGCTTGATCCAGAAAACTCTCTGTGCGACATTTGTCTGGGTCGCAGACTAAATAGCTACCGTTAACAGGGTGTCAGTCAGTTCTACCATAGTTCTTGCACGTCACGTTCCCAAAAAAACAAAATAAAAAAAAATAAATTATTTTTTCAGTTGTTTTAGCTCAGTGATACAAATCCTTTTTACTCAGCTGTGTGTAACCTTTCTGTGTGTCACAGTTCAGTACACTAGCTCCCATCCGTATATACTGTCCAGGTGACACTTTCTGTACGTCACAGAATACAACCAAGTCATTTGCTACCAATATCATCTACCGCTTGATCCAGAAAATTCTCTGTGCGACATTTGTCTGGGTCGCAGACTAAATAGCCACCGTTAACAGGGTGTCAGTCAGTTCTACCATAGTTCCTGCACGTTACGTTCCCAAAAAAACAAAATTTAAAAAAAATATAAAAAAACAAATATATAAAAAAAATTATTTTTTCAGTTGTTTTAGCTCAGTGATACAAATCCATTTTACTCAGCTTTGTGTAACCTTTCTGTGTGTCACAGTTCAGCACATTCGCTCCGATCCGTATATACTGTCCAGGTGACACTTTCTGTACGTCACACAATACAACCAAGTCATTTGTTCCAATATCATCTACCGCTTGATCCAGAAAACTCTCTGTGCGACATTTGTCTGGGTCGCAGACTAAATAGCCACCGTTAACAGGGTGTCAGTCAGTCCTACCATAGTTCCTGCACGTTACGTTCCCAAAAAAACTAAATTGTAAAAAGAATATAAAAAAACAAATATAAAAAAAAAATTATTTTTTCAGTTGTTTTAGCTCAGTGATACAAATCCATTTTACTCAGCTTTGTGTAACCTTTCTGTGTGTCACAGTTCAGCACATTCGCTCCGATCCGTATATACTGTCCAGGTGACACTTTCTGTACATCACACAATACAACCAAGTCATTTGCTACCAATATCATCTAACGCTTGATCCAGAAAACTCTCTGTG